>JAVYIG010007370.1:0-102916 GCA_035222895.1 Strongylocentrotus droebachiensis
GGGCCCAACCCCCCATAAATGTAAAAATCGCGTGATTTTACATGATTTTTTTCTCAAGGGGGGGGGGGCCCGGGCCCCCGGGCCCCCCCTGGATCCGCCACTGTGGTGCTCCTTGATCTGCAAAAAGCTTTTGATACAGTTAATCATTGCGTCTTATTGAAGAAGTTACAACTAATGGGTTTTGATAAGGCAAGTTTAGATTGTTCAGATCCTACTTATCTAATCGGCACCAAGTAGTGGCCATTCATGGTATTCGTTCCAAACTAATGCCTATAACATGCGGTGTTCCTCACGGAAGCATTTTAGGCCCAATTCTATTTTCAAGTTATATAAATGATATGTGTATTGTATAAAAGACTTCAAACTATTATTGTACGCAGATGACAGCGTACTACTCTATTCAAATCCTGATCCTAAATATATTGAGGAAAAGCTCAGTGAACAGCTGTCTACTTGTGTCGATTGGATGACTGATAATAAGCTTTCTTTACACTTGGGAAAAACAGAAAGCATTTTATTTTGTTCTAAAAGTAGTTCTAAAAAGTCATTTGAATTCAAAGTGACACACAATAATCAAGCAATCAAGAGAAAAGAGTCTGTGAAGTATTTAGGCATTGAGTTGGCTAGCGCAATTTCATTTTCATCTTTAGTAGAATCAGTTGTAAAAAAAGCAAATTCTCGTCTGAAATTTTTGTACAGATATCAAAGTTGTATGGATTTAAAAGCAAGACGTACACTCTGTTTTGCTCTTATTCAATGTTTATTTGACTATGCTAACCCTGCATGGTATAGTAACATAAACAAGTCAGATCAAAAGAAGTTGAAGATTATACAGAACAAAATGGTGAGATTTATCAACTGTTCTGGTCCAAGAACTCATGTTGGCTACAGCGAACTTTCTAAAGCTGGTTTTCTTGAAGTCGACCAAAGATCAAAACAACTCGTATTGCATCACGTGCATAAAATATATCATACCTGGTCGAATCATTATATTCGATCCAACTTCGATCTTGTTACTGACGTACATGATTATAATACAAGAAATAGACGATTCAACTTTAACTTACCAGAAAGAGTAGGTAGTATTGGAAATTCGTTTTATAACAATGCCATAAAACATTGGAATTCCCTTCCCAATGGTGTAAAAGAAATAGGAAACTATGATCATTTTAAGAGGAAATTAAAGGAATACCTAATACTTGACAGTCAGAGAAGAGAAGTGAATGACATGTTATATGATTGAAATTTTTATTTCTTCTGTCGGTTCATACTTTTTCATGTTGTATATACTTATGTTTTCGTACGTTATAGAAATCTACAAATTCATCATTATTTTCCTCTTCTTCCTTCTCCTCTTTTTCTTCTTCTCCTTCTACTTTTTCTTCTTGTACTTAATATCATTTCTATCATCAGTTTAATGTTGTTATTATTATTATTATCTTTAATAAGTAGGTCTTTTAATTTTCTTATCTGTCTGTAAATATTACTATTTTAACTTATTAATTTTATATATGTCTGTAAGGGACCCCACTGGAAATAAGCTCTCGAGCTTTCGTGGTTATCCTGTTCAAGCTGACTTATTTTTAATCTGTTATTATTGTATATTGTTGTATGTTGGAAGCTTGTCGAATAAAAATCAATCAATCAATCAATCAATGTATGTGCATGCAAATGGAGTTATACGAGCTCTTGCTTCAATGACGGTGTGTCAGAGGAATGAGATATGTCAATATAAGGCAAATGTCCCATTTCAAGGTACATAAAGTTTACATAATTTATTCAAAACAGATGCAGATTGCAAAGAACATAAATAAAAAAAAAGACTGCCCAAATGCTTTAAATTATTGCCTATTCGTGAATTTGAATACCTTAACGTTCATCAGGGCGGTGCAGGTGCGAATTTGAATGCATTTACGTGCATTTTTTTCATTTGAACGCGCTTTTTACACGTTTATGTGAGAAAATCATGAAATGTTAATACAATTAAATTGAATGAACTAATTAGCTTTTTTTATGTTGATCTCAGTGATCATTCAAATTCGCTCGAAATGGAATGATCGCATCGTTAAATCGGATGCAACTCTGATGAAATTGGGCGGGAAAACCTGTATTATTGTTATTATTAGTATTATTATTATCAATATAATTATTATTATTATTATCAATATAATTATTATTATTGTTATAATCATCACTATTTTGTAGATAGTTTAACATCATTGAACTCATTTGCATTTAGGATTGCATGATTATAGTTTTTGCACTATAGCTTCAAGAAACTTTGACTTATTTAATTACATAAAGACAAAGGGAGTGTCGTGGTCGAGTGATTTAAGGCGCTTGAATTGGAGATGCGAAGGTCGAGGGTTCGAATCTCAACACGGCACTAATATCCTTTGGCAAGATATTAACCTGCAATTGCTAGTCTCCACCCAGGTGTTAAATGGGTACCCGGTAGGATGCGACCGTCATTGTTGGTCAAACAGTTTTTGAGCGTCATGTAACGCCTGGCTGGAATGCTCCCCAGGGAGTGGAGATTGTGCACACATTGTGCGCGGGCAAGCACTTAATCCAATGACCGGGGTAATAGTATATTTGTAAAGCGCTTAGAGACATTTGTATTAAGCGCTATATAAGAATTAAATATTAAAATAAAGCCCCGAACAGTCGAGTGTTGGGACAAGTAGAGAAATTCTCCGACAAGCAAACAAACTTAGGAAAGAATAAACATGTATAATAAGCACAACGTAACTCTAGTTTTATACCAGATTTGATTTGGATGAGGAAATGATGCAGGCCCCTGCTCCTGAATCCTCCTATAGTTGAACGAGATAAATTTTGAACATAATAAGGGCTAGTAGATATTCCTCTTTCGCCATTGTTCCATAATTAGAGCGCACAATATTATTGTTAAATGAAATTTAAATTGCTTCCATTAATTTGTAATACTATACTTGTGTTCGACCCAATTTCATTTTGAAGTGATATCGTAGGCTTCTGTTACTCCTTTGTTATGCACGATGACTAATAAATTTCCAGAAGAAGAAAAATTTGTTGGTCTGATGATGTTCCTTATGTATTGGGCCTATATGGTGTATAAAAAGGGAAAAAACACCAAACAAATTTCTGAATTGTATTTTTTTCAGATCGCGGAGAAGATCAAAGAATAATTGTACAGGGGGCACCGCCTTATATAGCACCAGAGTTGAGAAAAATGTTGTTATTATAAGAGATATACATAAGGCCATCATTTCCAGGTGCTGACATACATGTAGCTTTTTTCCGTCTTAACACATTCTTAACATCATTCGGTTTAATTGGAGTCATGTCAAACTCGAAGCGGTCAGTGGTATTAATATTCACATAAGGAAACCAGTTCAGAGAACCGATATTAATCAAATTTGGTGTGCTGTATTTACCTCCAAAATAATATGAGCAACATCTTCAGAAAATAATGGTTTTGTTGGTGACTCGTTGAGCGAACCGGTATATGCAGCTTTCGAGAATTCATAAAAGTTATTCCGGTATCTTTTTTCCATGTGTGATCTAGATTTATCACATTTCTTTTGTTTATCTTGTTTCCTCAAATACGAAACAGTTTTGACTGCCGCTTTTAAAGCCTTTCTGTCCTCGGCTGTTTCATTTTTACCAAAGGCCCTTTACCGAAGAACGTTCTTACATTTTCGTGATTGGGTTAGTGACTTTGATTCATGTTCAATGTATGTTTCGCTTAATTTCTTGTCCACAAAGTCATCTGGACCACTAAAGTATTCTGTCAGAATGCTCGTTAGATCGTCAGCTGCGGATGCCCGGCCCCCCACTCGGAGGTCGGAATGACCGCATGCGTGTTGCCAAAATGACCGGTAAAGGGGTACTTTTCGTGCGACAAAGTCCGGCCCGAGAATTGTAAAAAAAGGGGTGTATTTGACTTTTCACCCGGAGATTTCTTTAAAAAGGGGGTGTTTTTTCTTTTTTTTCTCTCATCTCTTTGGACTCCTGAGAAATTATTCCGAATTTAGGGGGTACATAGAGCATTTTTCCTGATTTAGGGGGGTCTCCAAGGCAGGAAAAGCCCGCGAAAAGCCCGCGAAAGGGGGGTTCGAAAATGTTGGCAGTCCTCAGATAGAGGTTGTTTTCAATAAGAGGGAACAAGCATAATTATGCGTACCCTAAATAACACTGAGTGGGGGGGGGGGGGGACTCCGGGGTAACAATACCGGCACCAAGATCGTGGTGGAGCAATGTTAAAGGTATTACAAAGTTTTGGTATGGGGTCATGAATTTGGTTCAAATGAACATATTGGAAGCATATGCGTTCCTACAATATTCATTGATCGTTGTCCCGTAGAAATCGAGTCTAAAGTCATGAAATTATAAATAATAAACTCTTTATGTTGTATAGCTCCCTCTTAAGGTCAAGATATCATTTTAGCTATGAAACAATGTTTCTTGACTAAAATCGACCGATTAGCTATTCCCGTTTGGGAATTATATATCACAACTACATATTCTGAGATTTTCATGGTCGCAGCTACCATTGTACGGCCGTAGGCGCTATGTGAAATTTATCAAAATTTACCGGGAGCACCGGTAAATTTTTATATTCAATTTTTCTGGAAAACAGAAGTGTTTGAGGGGTTAATTTTGTTAGTGCTTATAATACATCCACAGGGGCATCCAAATATATCAAAATTGTAAAGAATCACTATCCACCCAATTTTCAAAATTTCCCAAAACTTTGTATTACCTTTAAATGGTCTTTTATCGCGGCATTGTGGGGTTGCCATTCGGTGGCCCTCAGATTTTGGACGTTGAATCTCAGACAATTAGCCTGGAATGTGAAGAACAATAGTAACGACACAATGAGCACGTATGGAGGCATTGCGGTTGTTACACCCACAACAAAAAGTGAGTCATTTGACACATTTAAGCATAATTTTCGTGAGTCAGGTGTAAATTGACTCATTAGTAACAACCAATGAGTCTCTATTGACTCATTTATATTTCACCAGTGTGTCAATCATGAGCTGACGCATTTGCAAAATGCTTCGACTGACTCACATGGTCGTAAAAAATGAGTCAAGATCGACATAAGAGCATTTTAGAAGAAAAAAGTGAGTCAACTTGAAAGTGAGGCTGTATGCATGCGCGCGCATGCTTTCGTGACGTCATCCAAAATGCGCATTCTCGAGCCATATTTGAATTCCCGATCGACGACGCGACGTCGCCATCTTATATCTTGGATTCAGAAGAGTTTTGACTGCAGCTAGTGAAAAATTGGTACGCATAATTATTCATATGGTTTTAAACGATGACTTTTATGACTGGATTCGTGGGCTGAATCTTCTGATTATTATACAAATGATGCATGCGTTCATTTTACGATATCCGCACTCGAGTTGATGAGGCTGTGTGTAACTTAACTATCACTATGAACATGACTGACAATGAGAGCGGACAAAATGTACAGTTCCTCAGGTAGACAAAGGAACATCCCTTCACTGCTATTATGTAAAAATGTGTAGAACAGGTGTCACATGCATATTCACCTTTTTACATAATAGCTGTGAAGGGATGTTCCTTTGTCTACCTGAGGAACTGTATATTTTGTCCGCTCTCATTATCAGTCATGTTCATAGTGTATAGATTCTACTGTATCGCACGAAGCCGTGTCGAATGAAAACATGCATGATCTTGCATCATTGTTTTATACAACGAAACTCCTAGATCCTTGTTATTTGATGTAAAACGAATTAATTCAAGATTGTTTCGTGACAGTATGGGTGACAAATAAATCTCAAGTTAAGGCTTAATTTAGTGCGTACAAAGTAGATTTTTCAGATTCGGGTAGCGGGGCCACCGATTACATCGCTAAAATGTGATATTTTAGGATATATTTTCCATTGCAAATGTGGACAGTGACTCTGGCATGGTATGGTATGTGTGTGATAGGCCTAGGGAGTAGGGGGTCTATGTCATGATGCACCCACAACAAAAAGTGAGTCACCCTTACTCAAATTGATGAGTCACTGGTTTGTCCGTACAGCGAAACACTTGAAGGATCATGTGAGTCACTATGACTCGATACAAATGAGTCTTATTTATCTAAGACTCACTTCAAGTGAGTCTTTAAGACTCATTTGTATCGAGTCATAGTGACTCACATGATCCTTCAAGTGTTTCGCTGTACGGACAAACCAGTGACTCATCAATTTGAGTAAGGGTGACTCACTTTTTGTTGTGGGTGTAGGTGATTCGTCACCGGTAGTTGTTAGGGAAGAGAAAAATCGAGAGGTCCGATATATCAAGAGTGAAGATATATGATAAACGTACCTTATCTTTTCAGGGCTCCAGGTTCACATAATTAAGTCACAAAACGAAAAGATATATGATCACAAGACTACAGATGATATTAATATATCAGTATACAGCACAAATAACAATCTGTGGGGGCTGCCAGTAGCAAAGTTGCAGAGATTTGCAGTGGTGTGATTACCAAGTTACCAGCGCCATTTCCCTTTATTAATTGTAATGTTCCTGCTTTGACATGTATTGTAAACAGTTCTTTAACATCTAGTATTTTTCCAGAAGCTGCCCACGAGGCTATAGTTGTACCTATTGTTAA
The DNA here is from genome assembly GCA_035222895.1 of Strongylocentrotus droebachiensis. Taxonomy (NCBI): domain Eukaryota; kingdom Metazoa; phylum Echinodermata; class Echinoidea; order Camarodonta; family Strongylocentrotidae; genus Strongylocentrotus; species Strongylocentrotus droebachiensis. The sequence goes on from JAVYIG010007370.1 coordinate 6,626, forward strand.
GGAACTGGACTTATATAACTACAGACCTGTTAGCAATCCTTCGCATATTGCCAAACTGATAGAAGAGGTAGTAGCTATTCAACTCACAGATCAATTAAATGATAACAACTTTTATGATCTAATGCAATCAACATACAGGTCCAATTTCAGCACTGAAACAGCCATTTTGAAGCTACATGACGTTCTATCCTTTTTTTTTACCAACGGAGGTCAGTTTTCTTAGTCTTATTAGACCTTAGTAAAAGATAGAAGGAAACTTGAAACTGTCCAGAATCGTGCCGCTAGATTAATCTTTGGCCTTGGGTCAAGAACTCATACTTCACCCTTACTTAACGAGCTCCACTGGTTACCTCTCCACCAACGTGTTCTGTTTAAATTCTGTTTGTATGCTTTTAAAATACTCAATCATTTGGCACTTGGATATCTTAATGACACCCTCCAAATATATACACCAACTCGTAATCTTCGTTCAGCAACCGACACATGTAAACCTAACATTCCCAAATCTAGACTTGGAACAGCATCCCTCTTTCCATAAGGGAAATTACCTGTCTTGCCACCTTCAAAAGATCCCTCAAAACCCACCCTTTTCCCCAATGATCTATGTGATATACTTCCTGTACTGTACATTTTTGTCCTCTTTTCATATATTTGTATTTGTAAGCGCTATGGTACTTATTGTTTTTAGCGCTCTTAAATATTCGATATTATTATTATTATTATTAGTGCAGCTTTTGATACGGTCGATCATGTTATGGGGTTGATGACTTTGTCTTTGGAGTACCTCAAGGGTCAGTTCTCAAAGAGATCTGACAGTTCTACCAGCACGTCTCAGGTATGTCGTCTTGTATGATATATTTAACAATTTTAATTATAGAGATGGGAATGCTTCTTGAATAATTTGTGTTCACCCTAATTGTAAAGAACAATACCGGTTATAGGCCCAATATCATATAATGTACCATTGGTACAAAAGAAATAATGATTACATCACATTTATGAGCACCTATCCAGTATATTAGTGTTATACAAATCTAGTGGGGAAAATATATCATCAATGACTATTGTCCGCCCATGTGCAAATTGTATCTACGACCTGATGGCCTTATTGTTGGAATACTCTGTTGAATTGTTTAAATATCAAAATACATAATAGTGCAGGAGGCAATTTATACCTTTTCCAATAACGTTATACACTATTTCAAACTTATCGCATGGCAGCTACTTAAGTTCATCTCTTACATACTTTCGTTTCGCTTTATTTTCCAGGAGTTGCTGCTCTTATCCTTGCCGCCAGCCCAAGCATGACCCCATCTTCCGTCTACAGCTCTATTCTCAACTCCGCCACCAGCGGTAAGGTGACCAACAGGGGCTGGCTCTCACCCAACCTTCTCCTATTCACCAACTAAATCAAAACAACATGGATGGCAGGTTATTGAAATTAAATGGGTTGAACGCTGATTTTAGAAATTGGAAAATATTTCATGTAATAACAATGTAATTAAAGATGAATAAATCGATAATTCATCAAAAATAGATGTGAAATAATGACTTTCTTGTGTCACATCTGCTCATCAAAGACAATGAGCCTGTAATAAAATAAAAGTACCAAGCGTGCGTGTGTGTGTGTGTGCGTGTGTGTGTGCGTGTGTGTGCGTGTGTGTGTGTGCGTGCGTGTGTGTGTGTGTCTGCGCGTGTGCGTGTGTGTGTGTGTGTGTGCGTGCGTGCGTGCGTGTGTATGTGTGTGTACGTGTAGGAGAGAGAGCTAGGAGGCAGTCTGAGACAGAAACGGAAACAGAGACGGATCGAGATAGAGACACAGATAGAGAGATGGACAGAGATCGAGAGAGAAATAGTCAGACAGGCGGAGACGGACATACATACAACCCATGTAGGAGGACGGAGGGAGAGAGATAGAGAGGGAGAGAGAGATTGACGATATTGGCTCTTGAATGATAAAAGACATGTCGCACGAGTATAAGATTATTCTGTTATTTTATTTTATTTCACTCACACTGAATATAAATACAGGCAATACTATAATCAACATTAAAACGAATACATTAAATTAACATTTAACTTCAACAATAGGACGATGTCTTGAACTTGATTATATAACAACAAGAACAACTGTTCGTATTTCAACACATACATGTATAGAAATTCCGAGTATTTACAGTGATTGTAAATTGGGATGGCCTTTAAAGTACATCTAAATCACACGCATAATTTTAAACCACATTGTGACTTGAATTAAAAATTAATCAAGCCTCCACATTCTTACTTTGAATTCCCAAATTTCTCTTCGCCAGTAGGCCTAATTCATTAATTTCGGTATTCCAACAATTGTTAACAATGTTAATTCTTCGATTCAGTATGTGTTCAATCGACCAGCGCGAAACTCTTCCCTTTCTTTGCATATACAACTATCGTCTCACGTTGCCAACGCCGGGCTATACGGTCCACGAGACGGATAGCCCTACGAGACGACAGCCCACGAGCGGACGGCTCTACGAGACCCACAAGCCACCACACTGATAAGTTGTCTGAGGGTTGGTGAGACCGACAGTCAAGAACACCGACATATTGTTCACGTTGGCCTGCTGACAACTTTTCTGGTGTCGATCAACGGGGATTTCCATAGTTCAAATCTCTTCTCTCTTAAACACGCTCTTACACCCCATACAAAAAATAGGCTATGCATGAATACACAAATCTATTTTACAGTTTCATGGGCAATGTCAATAGTAGTTTACGTACAGAATGAATAATGTAATTACTTGTAAGTATCATGCAATAAAATAAATAAAAGATTAAGATAATCAAAAAAGATAACTGATGTTTCATGATGTACATTTAATCATTTTTCAAATATTTTCAACCTGAAAATGAGTCCATAATAATTATTTACAATTTGATCAGTTTGATGAACAGGACAATGTGATTGCAAGACAAAAATGAAAGGAAAAGCAAAGGAAAGAGAGGTTCAATGAACGGCCATTCATTACATTGATCAATAAATCCCAATCTCATAAGCAGATCGATCTTGACATTGTTATTGTTATTGACATTGATATATCTAGCTCTATCACAAGCTCTATCATTTCAAATGTGGTATCCAATCATAATTGTAGAAGAAGAAAAACTCATTTCTGCTTGGTGATTATAATGCCAACACAGGAGTCTTAATAATCCAAGTAACAGTATGTACAATCGATCGTGACCGTGACATCATGCAAACGTTACCCCAAAACAGTCTAAAAATCCTTTTTTGTTAAGGGGTACAATCGTTTGGAAACAGAATTGTGGTAGTTTATACACGATTGAGAGAATGATAGACATTTTATACAACGTAGATTATTGATGAGAATAACTCAAGTTAAACCTATCGCTTTAACGAATACAAGGCTGTGTCAAAAATACTGAATTAAAATTAAAACTTGAATATACATATATATATTTTACAGTTAAAGTTTGAATTCTTCGTTTGGAAAATCTGTGGCGTATCCGCCAGTTAGGCGGAAACCTCTTTGGACTTTAAAGGGGGAAGTCCACCATGATATTATGTTGGTTTTAATAGAAGCCGAAAAATGAGAGTAATATTATTGTTTAAACAGGAATGCCTTTACAGTTAATAAACTGCTGCATGGATAACAATCAATACAAACAATATTATACAAAAGAAATACACATAATATACTTAGCGGAAAATTATAATGTACAGAAGAATGAAAAATATTTAAAACAAATTAAAACATATAAATTGATATTCAAGTAAGTTACATTCCAATGACTGACTTATAGTGATGACTAACCTAAGGTATATTAATGCTAAATATATAACTCATTGCGGATATAGTATCGAAAATAATATCGCTAGTGATATTCGTTTGTCTCGCAATGTGGTCAATAAGGAATCTAAAAGTTCACGACGATATTATTTTCGATATTAAGAAATATTCTTTAACACTGAATTTCTCAGGTGCAACAAGTTTACACAAATTTAGCTTTCTAGATATGCATCTTCCCGTCTTATCATATGAATTATTCATCTTTAAATGTCATAAGTCAAATACTTATCACTATTATATATATTATTCTCTATACTCTTTATTTCTATTTTTCGTTTCTTCTCAAATTCACTCTCCTTGTACGTCTCTAGAATCTCATACTATACTACTCCGTTTTCGCCTCCTGGAATACCTTTTAAATCCAGACCTACTATACTGTGTTACTCAGTACGGGAGCCTATTCACATACAAGCTATGCTTTTTATTAAGGCTCCCCACATTTTACATTGTTCTACCTAGCCTGCTATATATACATATTTCGAAATTTCGTACTTATTTTTTTTCTTTTTTTCTTGTGTGAAATCTATTCTTATAATAATATACGCCTGTATAAAAAAGAAAAGAATATAAACTGTTTTTCTATGTAAAATGTGGAATAAATAAACTTCAAAACTTCAAACAGGTTTGGTGACCAAAATAACTTCTACAACAAATATTTCTCCAAATGCTACGATCTTCAGATAACCTCTTCATTTTCGCTATATTCTATTATGCCTACTTCTATTTCGCCTTCTTATATTTTCTGATTTGTTTATAATATATTTTTTTAATTACTGTATTGCTTTTTATGTTTTAAACATTGCACGGGGAATGAGAAGGAAATAAATGTGATTGCTTTGGATTCACGAAACCGTCGTGCAAGTTCACTATCATCCGATTGAAACGCGTGTATTGTCGGCGAACTTGAACTTAACACTGCTTTGTGAAACGATGCCGTGTTTATCATCACGAGAAAAGGCTACAATGTTTTAAATTCATTGACATTACCAAGTTTAACAGCAGATTGACTAAACAATTCAATTAATTTCTGGTCTTCAAGTCTCAACCAGCACTTATGCAGGATCCTGGTTTTGGCTTACCTGGCAGAATGCCGGGAATTTCCAATACCCTTGTGATCCATACCCAGTCCATATTCCGACATAGTGGACTGCAAGAGGATTCGGATCAGTGGCGCTCATGAGGGCCAGTTGTGTACCATAACGGCTTAACTTGATATGACCGTTGGCGAAGGATAGCTGGTAGTGGTCTAAATCCGGAATTCGTGACAGACTGAAGGAGTCAGGATTAATGTTTTTAGGTGATAACCATATCCAAGTAGACGAATCGGAACTGGCAGCTCGTACGATTAGGCCACCCGTATTGATCCATCCACCGATAGCTGTATGATTATAAGTTCACAAGTTAAAGGGATAGTTGAGATCTTGTTTAAACCTAATAAGGCCGGGGGGCCATTATGCCCCCCCCCCCCCCCTCCACGATTTTTCTGATTGTTCAGGAACGCATAATGATGGCGCCCCGCCGCTCGCTGACTTTTTTCTTTCGAGTCTTGCGCATCTTTAAAAAAAAAAGAAAATCGGTCCTACAGTTACAAGGTCACGTGACCTTTTGTCTTTGCATGTCAGCCCGAAAATCGCTCATTTTTGTGATTTGTGTACAAAACATAATAATGGACATGTCATTTTTCCTAAAAAATACATCAAATATTGGTTATTGGGTCTTGTTTAAAGTTTAGGTGGTTGTTTTGGGGCCAAAGTAGTTGAATTGTAGTAAGAAATGAAATAAAACAATATAAACAAGAAAATACAAAAGTTAAAAAAACAATGAAATACATAAGATATTGTCAAAACAAGAGATTACTCAAGGAATAAGCTGGCTCTTCCAATTTTTGTTGTCGTATTATTATTCAGAATGGTCTAATGAATATATGTGGTGAAAAAGAGTGCTTAAATATGAATAATATATGATTTATGGGTAAAAATGTGATTTTATGACCTTATTTGCATAAATTACCATAAATATGAAAATGAGTGAATTTTTCAGGAGGCATTGTTTGCGAGAGTGCAAATATTGTATTGCGTCAAAGTTGATTATGTGATGTTTAAATAAAACAATTGGGATTTGGGTATTAAATCGGTTTTGACAGATCCAAATAACATCCCTTACAAAATTAATCATGCCACACATATCAAATATCGAATATCAAATATCAACGAAAAGGTGTGCGCGCGTTTGTGTGCGTGTGTGACTTTGCATCTACAAAAAGCATTTGCAATGCATTTCATTTGATACATTCAATTCATTCTCTCACTCCACTAATCCCAACATAATACATGATGTAGGCATCACTTTGGCGCAAGTCGATTTTTGCACTCTCGCAAACAATGCCTCCTGTTCATCCAAGCGTGAACATATACCACACAAAAATGATACCAAACAATTTGTGATAAAACACTCTTTCATAAGATGTATAATAATTTACTGTTCATAGATGATTTTTAAAATAATGAGCAATTTTGTAGGTGTAAACTTTTTTTTGACTCACACGGTATATACACACAATGGAATCTTTGCCTTTTCAATACATACGACTTATACCACTTCCCCCTCCCTCTTAAGACATTTTAAAACTTTTGATTTTTAAGGGAGGGTCCGTCGAGACGGAGTGAGAAGATTATCAATATTTCTCCGGGAGAGGGGGGGGGGGGAGGGGGTAGAGATCCCTCAAAGAAGTATGTTCGGGGAGGGGGGGATGTCCTCTCCCGCCCACCCGGAATCGCAGCCCTTGACTCCAAAACTCATCGACGCTGACTTACCTAATTCGTATCTTTCGTGTGACACGTTACTTGCGAAGAGTCCGATGTGGGCATCATTGTTAGCGCTGACCATGAAGTCAAATGACGTCACATTCTCAGCAATCCAGAACCCAGGAAAGGTGTACACTCTGGTAGTACCCACGTCAGGTGTGTGGAGTACGGGACACTCTATCAACAAAAGTACGAGATATACATGAAGAAGAAGAGAGAGAGAGAGAGAGAGAGAGAGAGAGAGGGGGGGGGGGGGAAGGGTGGGAAGGGGTCGAATCGTCTACTTTTCACGTTATTCATCTCTCTCTGGATTATTATCGTGAAAATGCCCATGAGAAAGAAAAAAAATCGAATCATCATTTTGGTCTCTACATCAACTTACGAAAATGAATGTAATAATAATAATAATAATAATAATGGGTTCTTGTATAGCGCTCATGTCAGTCAGATGTGACCCTCCTGTAGGACTTCAATGCAATACTTTTTATATTCACTGTAAAACTTTCAATGTTGTTTCTTTCTTTATTTGTTTATTATATATCGTAGGTTTATTCATTTATTCATTATTTATGTATTTGTTTATATTCTATTTATTACTCACCATTTATTTAATTGTTTAAATATTCTTTTACACTGTTGCTCATAAAGTTAGAATATTTTTTTAACTCCAATTTATGGAATTATTTTGACAATGATTTATTCCTAATAGATGTAGATAATAGTATACATTCAATGCATGGCCGTACAGAGGATTTGTTTATGTTGGGGACCGGGGTAAAATGCAATGAATTATTGATGATTCATTGCATTTTCTTTTCTTTATTTTTATTTGTGGGAACTGCCCCCTACCCTAGCCCTCGCTGTGTACAGTCATGGTTCAGTGGCAAAGCAATGGCCTCGTAACTGTGAGGCCCCAGGATCACAACCGTGTCGATGTGCTATATCAGTGCCCATTTGTGGGGCATTAATCCTCATTACTGTCATTTATGACTTAAGGGCGTACGTCCCCTAGTTGATAAGCATAGTAGCGTACACATACTTAAGCAGTCACGCAAAACAAACACTCACAAATAATTATTCAATAAAATCTGAGAATGTATACTACTATCTAGATCTATTATCTAATCATTGTCAAAATAATTCCATAGTAAATTGGGGTAAAAAAAAATATTCCAACTTTATGAGCAACAGTGACTTCTTAATCATTTCTTCATTTATCTATTTACGATGTGTATATTTATTTATATATTTATTTATCATGTATTATTTATTTATTCATTTATGTCAAGAAAGGGTAGTCTCATCCAAAGCCTCGAAGCTCCTCCTTTACAAGGGAGTCCCGCTTCCTTGAGTAATGCACAGAATAAGTCACCTACTACTCCCCCAACACTTTGTGTGTATAAAGGTCAAGTTGCGCTAGCAATAATATACATACCACACACTGGACCGTAGAACATCTGAGGGCAAGTACATACAAACGACGTGTCTAACTGTTGGCAAATCCCTCCATTTTTACAAGGAGTCGGGAAGCAAACTGTGAAAAAAGAGGGTAAATCGTGTGATAAGAGCTGAGGCCAAAATACTTATAAATTAATAATTACCCAAATTTAACAAATCTTACTAGACAAATCATCAAATGAGCGGCTGCCGAGAACAAGATGTTGCTTCACGTTGTAGCATATTGTACACACGTGAAAGTGAAAATTAAATAGAGAGAAGGGAAGTGAGAAATCGAGAGAAAAAGAAAAGGCGGAGAGAGAGAGAGGGAGAGGGGGGGGGGGGGGGGTAGAGAATTGAATGTAACATGCTTACTTGTAGTTGGATTTTGTGTGGTCGAGTCCGATATAGAATTATTGGTTGTTGCTTCTCGAGAAGTAGTGGATGCTGAAAACGAATTTAAGTTGAACGAAAATGTTTAGGTTTTGAGAGGTAAAAAAAATAAAGATTTAAAATTCTAGTCGTGAACATTAGATTTTAAAGAGAATCAAATAAGCGCAACGCTTAAGTTCGTGTGTTATAGAGTAAATAAATGAATATAGGTTAAATCGTGTCTTTAAACAGAGGGAATAACCTGGGTAAATCATCCATCCATCCACCAGATATTTGATATAGCGCCTTTTCCTTGCGGTTACAAAGCGCTGCCCACACCGCTCCACAATCAGTTAAGAATATGTAGGCCGCTAATAAAGTAATTTCTAGCAGAATAGATGTGACTTGAGTAATTTCTTGAGTGGTCAGGTAAAAAGAGGGGGAAATGATAGGCCTTTAACGTATTTTCTTGTTTATCAGAGTATTTCGGGCATGTGTCGTTCCCCGACCCCACTCCCCTCGGGCCAGAGAATCCTGGATTCGCCAATGGAGCAGCCGGTAAGGTAAAGTCTCACGGTCTTGTGAAGGCGTTATTGGAGATTCCGTTGTCGATGATGACGCTGCCGTGGTCGATGGTTGCGGAGTCTCACTACTTGCTCCGTCGATCAGGGTACTTGGTGATGATAAAACTGTTGACTTTGTGGTAGTTGTGGTAGTGGTGGTGGTGTCTTTGTCAGCAACACTTATTGAAGAATTTTCAAACGAGTGGCATTGGTAGCCAGTCATTGTCTCTTCGCACCAACCATGCTCACAGGGGTTATTCATGCAGTCTGTAAAATCGTACAAAATGATATGAAAACTTTCATGAGAAACACCGATTGCTGGGCGGGAAAGCACAAATTTGAATATCGAATTTATCATCATCATCCTCGTCGTCGTCGTCGTCACCATAATAATAATACCAAGAGTAATTATGGCAATGTTAGTAATAAAGATAATGAAGATAATAATAACAATAACGATCACATGAATAATAATAATAAAAATAATTATCATAATCATCATCATTACCATCATCAACATAATAATTGTTCAATATTAAGAAAAAGAAAAAAGAAAGAAAGAAGGAAAATGAGGAAGAGGAGGAGGAGGAGGATAATAAGAAGAAGAAGCAGAAGAAACAAAGAATTTAAAAAGAAGAAGAAAAAGAAGAGAAAGAAGGAGAAGAAGAAAAAAGAAGAAGAAGAAACGAAGAAGATGAACAAGGAAAAGAATAGAGGGCTATTTCTTAGGAAAATCGCATAATTACAGAGGACAAATGATAAGAAAGATAGAGAGAGAGAGAGAGGGGGAGGGGAAAGAGAGAGAAAGGGAGAGAGAGAGAAAGAGAAAGAGAGAGAGAGAGAAAGAGAGGAATAGAGAATTGGAGAGGGTAATGAGAGTTTGAGAGAGAATGAGTGAAGATTGAGAGAGAGAGGGGGGGGGGGGGAGGGGAAAGAGAGAGAAAGGGAGAGAGAGAAAGGAAGAGAGAGAAAGAGAGGAATAGAGAATTGGAGAGGGTAATGAGAGTTTGAGAGAGAATGAGTGAAGATTGAGAGAGAGAGAGAGAGAAAGAAAGAGAGAGAGAGAGAGAGAAGAGAGACATAGTATAACTGCAGTTTTCTTACGCGTAGTGGTAGGATGTGAGGTGGTGGATTCTGTCGTAGGCAACGTTGTGGTGAATTGTGTTGTAGTTGATTCTGAAGAAGAAATATGATATATATATACGCCTGATGATACAATCTGAGGCCAAAATACATTTAAATTAATAATTACCCAAATTTACAAATCTTACTAGACAAATAATCAAATGAGCGGCTGCCGAGAACAAGATGTTGCTTCACGTTTAGGCCAAGAGCATTAGTTTTAACATGGACATTTTTGGTAACAAGCTGATTTTTTCAGGATAGGTCCAGGAATATGTCTAGATTAACATACTAAAAGTCCTCATAAATCCTCCTTGAGCGTTTTCCGCAATCCAAGATGGCGTCCAAAATGGCCGCCATGTCCTGAATTTCTTATAGCTTTGCAACTAGATAACCCAAATACAAAATGTAAATGTCTTAATATATGTTTTTTAGCATAAGGAACTCAATAAAATACATGTTGATAAATTTTGAAACACACAAGTAGCTATAAATCAACTTTAGCCCTTTTCGAAATAAAAAATGGCGCCCAAAATTGCCGCCATTTCCTGTATTTCTTATAACTTTGCAACTAGATAACCCAATTACCAAATTTAAATGTCTAAATATATGTTTTTCAGCATAAGCAACTCAACCAAATACTTGTTAACAAATTTTGAAACACACAAGTAGCAGTTAAACCACTTGAGCCCTTCCCGAAATCCAAAATGGCACCCAAAATGGCACCCAAAATGGCACCCAAAATGGCCATTATTTCCAATTTTATCTCATTGTACTAAAGTAGATACGTTATGAATATAATCAAATGTCTAGACTAGAAAAGCACCATTGAAATACGTATCAGTACAACAATCTTTTAATTAAAAAACACTTCTTATGCATAAAGTACACACACACCCACATGCACATATGGCTGCTTCCATCATCCTCAACGATATCAGACTGACAGTGTGCAACCGTGAAGAGTACTCAAAATTAGATGGAACTGAAAATGTAGACACATTAGTACCAAGGTCGCTAAAGCTTTTTATACATAATGACTGTAAGATATGGGCGGTATGGATGTTGCTTTGCTGCAGCACTAGTTGGAGGTAGACTTTCTAACTGAAAGGATGAACTCAGAGAACTGCGACCAATTGCCCGCTTAAGTGTATGCAGTGTGACGATAGTCATCAAGATATTCAAAACTGCTGGCCCCAAGTTCCCGGCTCTTTGTTTACCTTGTAATGGGTGCTTCCACTGCGAATGTATCAAGCAAGTCATAGTCAAGTTTCTTGTGGACTATATTGAAAGTTTTACGACTGCCCTGAGTGACGGTAGATTGCAGAGACCGTATCACACCCTGCCAAAGCATAAAGAAACATCAGGCAGTTTCTAGTGTCCCCTATGGCATGCTGAATTTCATGAATGTTGACAGGACCGTGACAGGATTACTGCGGCATAGCATGTGCATATCTGTGGAAGTGGTTGCCGGAGCAACTAGCATGACCAGTAAGTCTGTGTCCTTACCAACGACAACAACGGGCACCTGTATGACTCTGCTACTGCTTGTGCTGTAGAGACAATCAGGGTAGTGGCATCCGCTTCTGCCTGCTTGATACGTATTTTGTCACATAGAGTTTGTATAAGTCTCATCTTATTGTTGCTGTTGGCAAGGGAAGCTGTTTTGGGTTGTGCTTGTTGGCATATAATACCATCAAATAAAAAGGTACATCTTTGGGCTATTCGTCTCAGCTACCTTTGTCGAAGTTGCACTTCCATATCCATCGAACACTACCGTCAAATGAGCTCCATAATGCTTTGGGGTGCAGTAGGCGACCATCATCTTAAACAAAGAGACCATTTCTGGCAGGTTGGATTGCTTGGAGAACGAATTCAGCAGGAGACCCAGATAACTCTTTGTTTGCTTCCGCATCACCCCACCTTTGAAAGGGAAAGTGCGTGGGAAAAGGTTCATAAGCAAAGAACGATTCCATCTCAGTGTTGGTATTCAGGACACATGTGATTCTGTTGAACAGTAGCGTTGAGTTGACTTATGTGCTTTGTCCCCTGATTTTCACTCTCTTACTCTTGGCACCAATGGCCTTCACTTTTTCCTTACGATGTACGTAGCTTGATATCTGTTAACTTCCTACCATTCATCGTTTCGGATGCCGCTACTAGGCTGATTTGTACAGGTTAATGACAATTAACAGATTATCCAGCGACGATGCCAGTTGACAAGGAGACCAGGCAATTAGTTTTGTATCCAGCAAATGGTGATGTGCCTGCAGCCATCCAACAAAGATACATCTTTCTTTATTGTCTCTTGACCTGATACTTTGCTGTAATAATAATAATAATACATAACATTTATTAGGCGCTTTATACTGATGTATGTCTTTATACTGCTCTGATATACCAGTGTGTACTCCGGTGAACTGTTCCAGTTCATCACAGGTAGGAACACAGTGAGGAAGTCCATGAACCCACTTAGCCAATGTACTGTCTGTGATTCCACGTCCACGAGTCATTTCTCTAGATGTTTTCAGCTGCCGCATCAGGAACTTCTCAATGGTCTGATCAGAGAAGTTTCCACCCCAGAATGAATCCACACGGCGGATGGTGAAGTATCCCTTTTCTGCAAATTGTGTATATTCATTTCCTGGCATGGTTTGCTCTAGAGCTTCCATCTGTTGTAAAAACTCGATTTGATATGAACTAGGGAAGATGTCCTGCAGCATGGAAATGTTGTATCATTTCCCTCACACAGCTGAGATGGAGCTTCCAGTCCCCTGTCCTTTCAGCTGGAATGAAACATTGCAGAAGAGACACATAAATGTCGGATATACTGCAACCAAAGTTTCCCTGTCCTACTGTGTCCTGCTGTCCGGTGTTTATACGCAGCTATTTCAACAATATTGGCGACAGAAATGACTAGCTGAGATGACATGGCATATGTGCTATAAGCCAGTTCATAGATACAATCTGCGCATGGGCAGATAAAGGTCATTTGTACCAGAAAGGTAAAACCCACAGAGATGAATACTGGATATTCGCTCATGAAAGTTATGTAACATTATTCATTTATGCACCAACGGGACATTCTATGATACGCAGGTGGAAGTATTCTTTTCAAGAGGGCAAACAAAAGGTATTCTAGAAGCACATCTAGGACTTTGGCAGTTATAATTCTAATATGCTCAAAGTGGAACTTCTCCATGTGTAAAAGATCTGTGGATATTTGGGGTCATTTGTACCATGTGCTATCTGTAAACTCCCTTATTGAGGTGTATTTCCTGTTTGAAACCTTGTGACTTTTGCCCGTGCAACATTAATTGGTACTAATGTGTCTCCATTTTCAGTTCCATCTAACGTTGAGTACTCTTCACGGTTGCACACTATCAGTCTGATGGAAGCAGCCATATGTGTGCATATGTGTGTGGGTGGGTGGGTGGGTGTGTATACTTTATGTATAAGAAGTATTTAATTATTTAATGAAAGGTTTATTTGTACTGATATGTATTACAATGGTGCTTTTCTAGTATAGACATTTGATTGTATTCATAACGTATCTACTTTAATACAATGAGATAAAATTGGAAAGAGTGGCCATTTGGGGTGCCATTTTTTATTTCGGAAAGGGCTCAAGTAGTTTTACTGCTACTTGTGTGTTAACAAATGTATTAATAAGTATTTGGTTGAGTTGCTTATGCTGAAAACATATATTTAGACATTTAAATTTGGTATTTGGGTTATCTAATTGCACAGTTATAAGAAATACAGGAAATGGCGGCATTTTGGGGCGCCATTTTGGATTTCGGGATGGGCTAAAGTGGTTTATAGCTACTTGTGTGTTTCAAAATTTATCAACATGTATTTCAATGAGTTCCTTATGCTAAAAAACATATATTTAGACATTTAAATTTTGTATTTGGGTGATCTAGTTGCAAAGCTATAAGAAATTCAGGAAATGGCGGCCATTTTGGACGCCATCTTGGATTACGGAAAACGCTCAAGGAGGATTCACGAGGACTTTTAGTATGTTATTCTAGACATTTCTGGACCTATCCTGAAAAAATCAGCTTGTTACCAAAAATGTCCAGGTTTAAGCCTATTTTGACCTAATGCTCTTGGCCTAGTTGTAGCATATTGTACATAAGTGAAAGTGGAAATTAAATAGAGAGAAAGACTTTGAGAGATGAAAGAGAAAATTGAAGAGAGAGAAGCGAAGTGAGAAATCGAGAGAGAAAGAAAAGGCGGAGAGAGAGAGAGAGAGGGAGAGAAAAAAGAGAGAAGAGAGCGAAGTGAATTTGAGAGAGAGAGAGAGAGAGAGAGAAAGAGAGAGAGAGAGAGGGGGGGGTAGATAATTGAATGTAACATGCTTACTTGTACTAGTTGGATTGTGTGCGGTCGAGTCCGATATAGAATTATTGGTTGTTGCTTCACGAGAAGTAGTGGATGCTGAAAACGAATTTAAGTTGAACGAAAACGTTTAGATTTTGAGTGGTAAAAAAAATAAAGATTTAAATTTCTACTCGTGAACATTAGATTTGAGAGAGAATCAGATAAGCGCAACACATACGTTGTGCAAAAATGGGGAAAAGAAGGGATAGAGAGAGGGAGAGAGAGAGAGGGAAAGAGAGATTACTGCAATAGTCTCTATTTTACAGATATTGATATTATACAGATATAACATATATACCCCCGTGTCAGTCAATATTTGTTATATTAGATAGCCTTGGTTTAAAATTAAGGGGGTCCATTTTTTTCGACAAAAAATAATTGAATGAGAACAGTGAGAAAAACAAATTATTATTATTATTATTATTTAAAAAATTAGAGAGAAAAATTTCGAGAACAAAAAAGTTGGGGGAATTTTGTTAGGGGGGGGGGTCCACTCTTTTTCAATGCTTTCACTATATCTATAATTTAATGACCTTCTTGAGCCATAATGCATGGGCATACAGAGGATTTTTTTTAATGTTTGGGACCGGGGTAAAATGCAATAAATTATTGAAAATTTATTGCATTTTCTTTGTTTTTTTATATTTATGGAAACTGCCCCCTACCCTAGCCCCCGCTGCGTACAGTCAAGGTTCAGTGACAAAGCAATGGTCTCGTAACAGTGAGGCCCCAGGATCAAAACCGTGTCGATGTGCTATATTAGTGCCCAAGTTGTGGGGCATTAATCCTCATTACTGTCATTTATGACTTAAGGGCGTAGGTCCCCTAGTTGATAAGCATAGTAGCATACACATGCTTTATGTCACGCAAAACACACATTGGCAAATTATTATTTGATAAAATCTGAGAATGTATACTATTATCAAGATCTATTATTTCTAAATTATTTTAAATATAATTCCATTAATTGGGGTAAAACAAAAGTATTCCAACTATATGAGCGACAGTGTATGACTACCTTGTAATCGATTTCTACTCGTGAATATTAGGGTTCTAGGACAATTACCCCCCGGAAAATTACCCCTCGGAAAACTACCCCCAAATGACAATTACCCCCTGGAATATTACCCCCCGGAGAATCACCCCCCGAAGACAACTACCCCCAAAGGACAATTACCCCCCGGAAAATTACCCCCCGGAGAATAACCCCCCGAGGACAATTACCCCCCGAGGACAACTACCCCCCGAGGACAATAACCCCCTAGGACAATTACCCCCCGAGGACAATTACCCCCTAGGACAATTACCCCCTGAAGACAATTACCCACGAGGACAATTACCCCCCGAGGACAACTACCCCCCGATGATAATTACCCCCGAGGACAATTACCCCCCGATGACAACTACCCCGTGTAGGCGTGTACAATCAGGATTCAATAGCAAAAGACGATCTGACACATTGAGAGATGGCTACGAGCCCATAAGATCCCCTGCATGAACCCATATTTTTTTAAATACTATAGTACGTTGTCTTCCTCATTACACATTTCCCTTTTATTATAATTTATGCAACGCCAGCGCGGTTGCTAATTTCAACGAAGGATGTAAGTTTTAGGTAATTGTCCAGCGCTTTTCAAAATGCATAGAAATACATTTCTCTGGACCAGCTTTATATTAGCTTTTTGTTAGTCACGGTACCCTCTTAAGAAATGAAAAGTTTCTCCCAAATCCCAAAGTCTTTACAGACTATTAATTTTGCATGACCTTGGCTCTCGTCAAATGCTATGCACACACGTATGGGCACATTTAAGAATAAAAAGACATTTTCAAACTGGTTAAAAATTAGTTTGTAATCTACACACTAGAAACTATTTAAAGTACTATATCAAGGGCGGCGATTTCTTTTCATGACCGGGGGGGGGGGGGGGACGAAATGCGAGGATCGAGGGAGGAGTGACGTAATGAGCCAAAACGTTTTTTTGGGGGGAGGGAAGAAAAAAATCCGCATCATCATCGCTCTTACATGTTACATGCAGGCCCCGCGGAACCGTTTTTCAAAGTTGGAGGGGGGGGGGGGGATAAAGTATTTGGGATCAGAAAGAGCAAAGCAATTAAGTTGGGTGTAACTTGGCGTGGGGTCCAGGGGCAAAGCCCCGGCGGGGGTCAAGGGGCGGAGCCCCATGAAGCTCAGAGTTTTTAGGCATTTAATAAGGGTCAGATGAGCATATTTTGATACCTTATTTGTGACACTTGCATGCAGGTCACTAATCGTACTGGGGTCCAGGGGGCGAAGCCCCCAGAAGCTCAGCGGTTTTAGGCATTTAATTACGATCAGATGAGAATCCAGGGGCCGCCTTATAGGGCCCTTAGTGGGGTTTAGGGGGCGGAGCTCCCGGAAGCTCAGGTGTTTTAGGGATTTAATTATGGTCAGCTGAGTAACCAGGGACAAGCCTTAGGGCCCTTAGTGGGGTACAGGGGGCAGAGCCCCCGGAAGCTTGGGGAAAATCATGCCATTTCAGTCACATTTATTTTGTAAATTAGTAACTGGTATCGAATTAGAAATAAACCACGTTTGAATTTTATGGGGGGGGGGGGGGACTGCCCAAAGCACGAGTGAGTGAGCATAGTGAACGAGAGGGGTCAAGATAAATTATATTCCTTAGCAAAACTATAGTATGAAAACAAACAAAATACCTGTTTCACACTCCACTTTTCTACAATATTAATTGTACATTTTGAAGGATATTATGCGAGGGAGCATAGCTCCCGAGCCAGAAGATTTTTGCATTTTTATTTGTCTAAACGCTGCACTCTTGGGCCCTCCAAAGCCTAATAGTGTGTTGCAGTCTTTAGTCAGTATTTGCTGTACATTATTTTTGTGTACTTTTTCAAATTTTCCGGGGGGGGGGACGATCCCCCCTACAAAAATCGAGGGGGGGGGGACGTGTCCCCCCCTCCCAGGATCGCCGCCCCTGACTATATGCGGGCCCCTTGCCGCCGAATGTACATAAATAAAAAGTGATATATTCGGTCATGACCTTAATACACTAATATGAGGATATTCGGGCCTCTCGTTGCCCTTATTTGCCTCGCTGTCAATATGTTGTCAGCGAGCGAGGAAGGAAGACACTTTAGTATCTTCAACATTTTATTTCCTCTTGTAATTACATATTTAAACCGTTTCTGGTATTTGATTTTTTTTTACAAAATCAACGTTTTCCTAATCATGCTCTTGCGGCACCCCGGTTGCAAAACGCTGTGCTGGAGTTACAAAATCAAATGAGATGAATTACCAGAGAGCGGATATTTATTTTCTTTTGACATGGCACCGTACATATAACTTGAAGGTAATTTGTATTTCAACATAATTTAACGTACACGAAAACATATTATACTTCAGCATGACAACAGAAATAAATAGATAACGTGAAGAAAACCTTAATTATGGATCATGCCATGGATGAGGGCCAATTATACATACAAAGACAAATACACGATCAGCTGATGAAAAACTTACAGAGGATGCATAAAGGAAATCTTACATCCTAATTTCTTTGTTGTGCCATTGATGGTGAGAGAGGCTGTAAAACGTACTCATCTGCGCGCAATGTATTGTTCAATTTCTAATAATGTAATTTCTGTTCTTTACTCGGTAGCAAAACTACAGGGGAATTGGGCAACCTCCACCCCCCCCCCCCATATCGGATTGAATAATTTGAAAAGACTGAAATAAACTCCATAAATAACAAAGATATGAAGGTTTATGCAATTTTCTGTAAATAGCAATTTGGAGAGAAGCTTGCGTTATACGTCACAGTGTTTCTCGGGGGGTAATTGTCCCCGGGGGGTAGTTGTCCTCGGGGGGTAATTCTCCGGGGGTAATTTTCCGGGGGTAATTGTCCGTTGGGTGTAATTGTCCTCGGGGGGTAATTCTCCGGGGGGTAATTTTCCGGGGGGTGTTTGCCCAGGGGGTAATTGTCCTGATACGGAATATTAGATTTGAGAGAAAAAAAGATAAGTGCAAACATACGCTGTGCACTTACGGGGAACGGGGCGGGAAAGAGAGAGAGAGAGAGAGAGAGAGAGAGAGTGAGGGGGGGGGGGGGGGGGGTACTGAATTTTTCTTACGAGTATTTGTTGTAGTATGTGAGGTGGTTGAGCCCTTCCTAGACATCGATGTGATCTTTTATCAATTACTATTATTGCTCAAGAATCATAATTTTCCAATGCCTGCCCTACACTCCAATGGTATATGATATTTTTATTCAGTCTACAAGTTGGGCTAAAAATCATAATTGTTATGATCATCGCTATAAACATAAAACTCACCAGATAACTTGCAAACAAATTGTCGTTTAATACCCTTCAATGAGACGGAATATGAGGGAATGTACTCTGGCACTGTAGGCATTAATTCACCATTAACAAGAATCGGCTGGCAATGATTATACGCCGCATGCAACACTTCATCGGCCATGTTTGTAGACCCCAGCGCGTGAGCTAAAACATATCAAAATATACAGTATTACAATAAGAAATTAAATACACAAAATGTAAAAGTTGACTTGTATAAACACAAAATACAAGATCCTTTGCTTCGCGAGGAATAAAATACAAAATATAATTCTCATTACTTTCGTTCAACAGATTTTGCCCTGAATATGTTCGTAGACCATTTAGACTACCGCATCTAATGCTCTTTCTCTTTATCTCTCTCTCTCTACCCCTATCATTCTTCTCCCCTCCACTCTCCACATTTGTTCGGGAAGTTCCCCCGTGCCGTCATCCACCTTCTCAATCACGACCTACGTCACTGGTCCGGGAGGGGGTTACGGATAACTGATGGGGGACACATGTCATTACTTTTGACTCGTTTGGGCAAACATGGGGGTAGCAGAAAGAGGGTGAATCAGGAACCGGTCAAAAAATTAACTACTTGTCGTGTCTTTATTCGAATTGCGACATAACAGGTAGTTATGTTTTTGACCTGTTCCGGCTTCCATAGTAAGGGAACCATCTCCCAGACCATCATGATCCTATCTCCCTACCTTTACTACCACGACCACCCAAATTGAAGCCTTTGTTTCTTCTTCAAATATTAGATACTACACTTTAGTCGGGTCAGACCACAACAATTTTGACCACAAACAATTGCGACAACGTCTTTCTCAACGGTTTCCGGTAGTGTTTCCAATATGGCCGCCGGAAACTGAAATTAGCCATTAATCGTGATATATCTATCTTAAAGATGTAATTTTGTTGTCTATACAAGTTTCAAGTTTATTTTCAAGTTTATTTGTTTCCACTTTATCAAAAATAACATAATTGAACATAATGTACATGGTAATAATTATAACTAAACATACGATATTTGAACATAATGTACATGGTAATAGTTATGACAACAGGTACAGTTACAAAATGAGATAATCATAAGTACGATAAATACATAGCGTTAACAATTATGAAATAAGGGTAAAGTTCTGTGCTTTCCTCAGCATACCCGAATGTATATAAATTAAATAAAAGGATCAGTGCTTATTTTTGCACTACTTGTGAGGAAAGAAAGATTAATTTTAAGGAAACCAATTAAGAAGAGAGAAAAGGTACGTAAGAAAAACGCAAGAGGACAAATAAAGCAATACAAAATAAAACTAGACATGTAATACTTGTTTGTAACAAGTATAGGTGGGCTGTTCCAAGTGCATGCCACACATGTTTAGTGACATACTAAGTAGTTCAGATAACATTGGCATGAATTGACCTTATTTTTTGAAATAATCATTTTATTTCATTCCTATTGCCAAGGTCCATGTCATGTAAATTTACTTTCAATTATGAAATACTTTCTCATGAAACTCGTAATGCTGGTAATTTTCATTTTCCTAAAATCCGTACAAATGTTTAAAAAAATACAGTTTTTTTTCAAAGGGCCAGTTTTATGGAAAAATATCCCATTTAATATAAAAAACTCTACTTCACTGAATATTTTTAAACGATTGTATAAATCCCATCTTTTATTATTGTATTCAATCTCAAAATAAATAACGTTACGTTTCAGTTAATGCACTTTTTAATGTATTCCCCCTTCCCTTCCCTTCTTCCTTTTTTTGTTTTCTTCTTTTGTATTGGTGTTTAGATTCTCTCGGCTTTCCTTTTTCTTTTTTCTTTTCTCAACAATACAGTGTATACCTTTTAAGGGGTTGACGTTCATAAGGCTAATCGCCTTTTTGTTAACCCCACATTCCCCTAATTTTTTGTTTGCTCCTTCCCTTTGTATTTTTCTTGTAATCGATCTATACCATGTTTGTATGTTTTGATGGGTTTTTTTTGGAAATGAAATAAAATGAAATGAAATGAAATGAACTACCACAAACTCGACGGTTACACGCAAATGCAACTCAATAGCTAACAAACCACAATGCCAATTACCCCTACCATTAAAATTCAGGGGTTCGTAGTACGTGATCATTATTTCGTCACCTGGCAACAGTCATCGGAGAAGCATGCAAAACTACCGAAATTCAAGGGTGCAGGCATGCATGCATTAGGTCGGCCAAGCTCTGGCATTCGTTTTGTTAGCCCGACTGAGAAGTGGCGGCTGCATGCATTCCGCCCCCCATCAATGGTTAGTATAATGGTTAGTTACTAGGCGAACTGTGAGAAGCATGCATAAAATATGGATGTCGTATAAATAGACCATTGTATGCAAGGCTGATGAACAAGACAAAGCGATGAGAAACGCTCTCATCAATAATGAAATAAGAAACATTTACAGAGATCTGTCAATAGCATCACTCTCGATGGTTATGAGTGTTGATAGATTCAACATTTCGGGGGGGGGGGGGGTAGGGAATTCGTGGGGATTAAGCACTATGAACATGGCAGACAAAGAAAGAGGACAAAATATACAGTTCCTCAGGTAGACAAAGGAACATCCCATCACTGCTATTATGTAAAATGTGTAGAACAGGTGAATATGCATTTTATTTCATTCCTATTGCCAAGGTCCATGTCACGTAAATTTACTTTCAATTATGAAATACTTTCTCATAAGTACGATAAATACATAGCGTTAACAATTATGAAATAAGGGTAAAGTTATGTGCTTTCCTCAGCATACCCGAATGTATATAAATTAAATAAAAGGATCAGTGCTTATTTTTGCACTACTTTTGAGGAAAGAAAGATTAATTTTAAGGAAACCAATTAAGAAGAGAGAAAAGGTACGTAAGAAAAACGCAAGAGGACAAATAAAGCAATACAAAATAAAACTAGACATGTAATACTTGTTTGTAACAAGTATAGGTGGGCTGTTCCAAGTGCATGCCACACATGTTTAGTGACATACTAAGTAGTTCAGATAACATTGGCATGATTTGACCTTATTTTTTGAAATAATCATTTTATTTCATTCCTATTGCCAAGGTCCATGTCATGTAAATTTACTTTCAATTCTGAAATACTTTCTCATGAAACTCGTAATGCTGGTAATTTTCATTTCCCTAAAATCCGTACAAATGTTTAAAAAAATACGTTTTTTTTCAAAGGGCCAGTTTTATGGAAAAATATCCCATTTAATATAAAAAACTCTACTTCACTGAATATTTTTAAACGATTGTATAAATCCCATCTTTTATTATTGTATTCAATCTCAAAATAAATGACGTTACGTTTCAGTTAATGCACTTTTTAATGTATTCCCCCTTCCCTTCCCTTCTTCCTTTTTTTGTTTTCTTCTTTTGTATTGGTGTTTAGATTCTCTCGGCTTTCCTTTTTCTTTTTTCTTTTCTCAACAATACAGTGTATACTTTTTAAGGGGTTGACGTTCATAAGGCTAATCGCCTTTTTGTTAACCCCACATTCCCATAATTTTTTGTTTGCTCCTTCCCTTTGTATTTTTCTTGTAATCGATCTTTTATCTGTATACCATGTTTGTATGTTTTGATGTTTTTTTTTGGAAATGAAATAAAATGAAATGAAATGAAATGAACTACCACAAACTCGACGGTTACACGCAAATGCAACTCAATAGCTAACAAACCACAATGCCAATTACCCCTACCATTAAAATTCAGGGGTTCGTAGCACGTGATCATTATTTCGTCACCTGGCAACAGTCATCGGAGAAGCATGCAAAACTACCGAAATTCAAGGGTGCAGGCATGCATGCATTAGGTCGGCCAAGCTCTGGCATTCGTTTTGTTAGCCCGACTGAGAAGTGGCGGCTGCATGCATTCCGCCCCCCATCAATGGTTAGTATAATGGTTAGTTACTAGGCGAACTGTGAGAAGCATGCATAAAATATGGATGTCGTATAAATAGACCATTGTATGCAAGGCTGATGAACAAGACAAAGCGATGAGAAACGCTCTCATCAATAATGAAAAAGAGACATTTACAGAGATCTGTCAATAGCATCACTCTCGATGGTTATTAGTGTTGATAGATTCAACATTTCGGGGGGGGGGGGGGTTAGGGAATTCGTGGGGATTAAGGTTCTGCCTACTATTAAAATTCAAATATCATGACCAAGCGCTTTGAATATGTATAAAAAGCATACATAATGTGCGCCATTTAAAACTGGTGACATGATGGTAGTATGCTGTATTATATTTTGTTACCATGCTTAGGAAATAGTTTTTAGATGTACACAGTGGCGCAGGATTTTCTCAAGGGGGGGGGGGGGGTTAAAATTTTGAAATCGGGCCGAAAATTTCGCAACGACTCAGCCAGCCGCTGAATAAGCGGGGGGGGGGGGGGGGGGTGAGAGGACACTTTTTTTTTTTGGTCACGAAATTTGAAAATTTGAAATTTTTCTTCGTTGGGGGGGGGGGGGGGTAAGGTCAGTTTTAGGGGAGGTTTACACACATAAAAATACCAAAGGGGGGTTCAACCCCCAAACCCCCCCCCCCCCCCCCCCCTGCGTACGCGCCTGGATGTACATGCATTCGTGCGCCGGGAACAAACAGGGGCACCGTGGATTAATGACGACTACATTCGTTTAGCCAGACAGCGGGATTATTTTAATAAAAAATCTTATAAAACAAATGAGTCTCAACATTGGGAAAAATCCAAGAATTTTCGTAACAAGGCAAATAATCTGAACAAAAGACTAAATAAACAGTTTTATCAGAAGGAATTGGAAAAAAGCGGAATCGATGATTGTAAAAACTGGCGCATACTAACAAACTTATTGCCAAGTAAAAAGGATATTAGTGAATCGAAAAAAAGTCAAAATGATGAATTCATCACAGACAAAAATATTATTGCTGAAATCATGAATAAAGTTTTCAACAAATTTGCACAGAATTTAGCACAGGGTAGTCAAACATAATTATTAAGTTTATAGAGCGCTTTAACTTTTTTGTTAAAACTTTTGATATGATATTGACCCTATCTGTGGAAAGTTTTCAAAAGATTTCCAAGGTCAAAGTTTACTATTTTTTATAAAGGTCCTCATCTATGGAGCACGATTCCAAACCATCTAAAGAATCAACCGTCCTTAAATAGTTTTAAACGTTCCTTTCGATTGTTTTTATCAAATTTGTACTCAACAACCTGAATATCATAGTATATATATATATATATATATATGTTATTTTTTTTGTATAAAGTTTTCCTTTTCCGTTTTACTGTTTCTACCTGCTTCCTTTTTCTTCTTAATGTTATGTTAATTACGTACTTTTTTAGGGGTCAACGTTTAACAAGGCTAAATGCTCTTTTTTGTTGACCCCTCATTCGACATAAATTTGCTTTCTGAACTTATTTCCTTGTTAATTTTATTGTATTCATATTATCTGTAATGTTACCCTTCTATATGTATTTATATATATATATTTTTGTTAATACTCTGTATGTATTGTTTATGTTTTTTATGAAGAATGAAATAAATACCATACCGTACCATAATTAGTGAAGATAATTTATGAAATGTGGAGAAACATGCATATCTGGCGCAATTCATATTATTGTGAAATTTTGTAGATAATTTGTAATTCTCTTTCAAATGACACCTCACACATGGCAAAATTGTGGTTATGTTGAAAGGTAATATTCAAAACTGTTCAATATTACATACACATGGCGGCTATTTTTAAATATGGCTTCCATTGTTTTTTTCAACATAATATTTTCAAGGAATTCCATCTAGAATTTTTTGCAGAGAGGTCTACTGAACACGTTGATACCAAACAAACTTTTATAATATCCAATGTCTCAAAACTCTCATTCTAACTCTCACCAATGACGGATGAAGTGCAGAGAAGTAGGAAGATGTCTCTCAGGGTAACAACGGATTTATGTCTCTGCATCTATTGTATAGTCACAAAGAAAACGTCAAGGGATTCAGCACTGTAAAAGTAATACCGCTTTCTCACTCTTACGAAAAACGATGTACTAAAAAGATTTACAGATAAGGATGGGGATAACGAAATAAATTGACAAAGAACGTTTTGCGAATGTTTTTAATATTTGTGATAACCAAACATGTCAAATGGGGTCATTAATGTTAGGTAGACGTTACAAAATTGAAACGTTTAAGACATTCGAAAAGTTCATTCGCCACGTCATTAAAAAAAGGAAGAAAAGAATAAAAAAATAAAGAGATATTCGTTTCCTGTCAGTTTTATTTTGTGTTTCTTTAAAATATACATGTATAAAATTCAGATATCAATAAATTTGTTATCCAATACAATATTCCTCATCGAATTCTTTGATAAAACCCCACTTGACCCTTGATTATTCTTACCTTAATAGAAATTGTACTCCGCTCTTATCTTAAAACGCGTGGAAGGGTGCTTATTTGCACACAAAATAGATGGGAAATGCTTAAGCGCAACAGGCACATGTAGTTCATTCAATAAACGACACTACAATTTGGCGGCTGGTTCCAATTGATTTCTGTTTGAGATGTGATTGAGCGAGTGATTTTCAGCGGAAAGAACATTACATACAACGGTTGGCTCAATTTGTGTGGTAGATGTTGTATACCATCGGACCAATCAGATAGCTGCATAGTGTGTACCTGTACTCACTTTCATGTGTACATCAATTTGGCGATATATAACAGGGTCTCTCTACGAACTAATATGAAGCGACGGAGCTAGGATTTCCGCGGGAAGGAGGGGGGGGGGGGGGGACCAACCAACGTTTGCGCAAAGCGCCTTTTGTGATGCAGAGCCCAAGACGTTCTCGAGTTTTAGCAATTCAGAACCTTCAAAATAGCCCATTTCATTTCATTTTAGATTCATCTCTAAAAGATAATGTTATAGAACTGGCGTTTCGTACTGTTCTACCAAGGACAACATCCTCTATGGTTGTTATTTCGTCCAAAGTCTTCGTAGGAACATGCCGAGCCAACCATCGGCAATGTAATCTGTATGTGTAAATTTAAGTTTCATCTTCTTTCTCTCTCTATCTTTCTTCTTTCCTTTTTCCTTCTATCTCCTTCTGTTTCAGTCTCGTTTCTCTTCCCCTTCTCTTTTTTTGGATACAATTTCGCTTACGATACGGCCCCTACCTGGATCCACCACTGATATATTTATATATAACCCTACATGGTACATTAAGTGGACATCCTAACCCTAACCCTAAACCTAACCCTAACCCTAATGTATACTAAATGACTCATTTTTTCACTCCAAATGTCCCTCCAATGGCGCCTTTAGTAAAATTACATATATAGAAAGAGATATATAAACAAAAATTGGGCCTTCTATGAGAAATAAAACGTAAAATACGTTAAGAGGACACCAAATTGTACTCCTAATGACAATGTCTACTTAATGACTCATTTTCACTCCACTAATGTCCCTCTAATGACGCCTTTAGTAAAATATATGTACATGAATGTTATATCCTGAAGAGTGCAAAATATATATCTGTATTTCAAATATTTATTAAATCCTAATGAACATAAATGGAATCCTAGTCTTCTCAGATAGTACCGATAATTGGTTATGTTGTACTGTTGTACTCGTGGTGATATTATAGGCCTTTATGTGCACCGAGTCAGACTACATTACATTTAGAAATATGACTTTTTCGGGTTTTAAATATTTGCATTTCGTTGCAAAAGGTTACATGATAGCTTTCACTTCCCAAAAATGCACGTGATACAGTTTAAAAAGAGAGAATCCATTGTGATGGTTGTGCATTTAAAAAAAAAAAAAAATACTGCTATGCGGCTGGGAGAAGGTTAGCAAAGGGGAACGATTTCCAAACGATTTTCTGCATGTTTATGGGTTCATGGCTGTATAGTATATTCGATGAACTGCTAATATCTGCCTGTAAAGAATATGTGAAGAACACTGGTAATGTAAACACCGACAATACACTCTTAATAACTACAACCTAGCAATAGAGGGAGTTTAAGCTCATCAATGTACTCTGACTATCGACATTTTCGGGAGATTGTTTCTATCACATATTTAAGCCTCGGTCACAAATGCCATTACGAACTGCTGCAAATGCCGTATGAACGATTTTCAGACAATGGAAATTCGGGAAGACAATGGAAAAACAGAGAGATTCGTACGAAATTATCGTTCGTACGAACCTTTGTGACCGTAGCATTTAAGGTAAACAGTTCAAATCTAATTATTGTATAACCGTCAAAGTATTGGGTTTTTACTCCTTTCCACTTAATCCACAATCGTACACAAATAATTTGATTCCATTTTTTAATAATAGCAACCCCACCCCTAGAAAAAAGGACATAATATACCCCTAAAAATAAATCTTTAAATGAACTGGAAACCTGCCAAAATGAAACAATTATTTCTCAGCATTGCCATTGGTTACAAAATAATAGAAACGAGATGAGAAAGAATGGACACCATGGCGACCAGAAGTGCAATGAAATTCATCGCATGAATCGTGCACGACATACTCATATAATCATAATTCCTTCAATGAGCCATGGCATGAACACCTATTTGTATAATTGTTGAAAACGGAATTCAATTCTACTATGATTAGGATAAGAAGGTGATCATACTATTGAGGAAACGTCTCCATATTTTAAAATGTATAATGCGTATGACTGTCTTTTTCGAAATCGTAACGCTAGATGCCTTTCATTTCTTACATTTTGAATTACACCTCCTGCAAGGGTCTTAGTTTGATATCTGTAAGATACTAATCTCTGTTTTGAAAGGACAGTTTTTGTTTCGCTTGACGATCGAGGCATGACGTCAGAAGCGATGTTTTGGGGGTTGAATTTTTAGTCTGCCAAGTGGGGGCGTTGTAATTCAGCTGCACATGATTCTCTATTCTCATCTTTCTGACATGCAATTGATAATTCAGTTTTCCAGACAAGCTCAATGTTGTTGAACCGCCTTTTGTTTACGGTATCAGGCGATATCACACAAGCTTGACATTGTCGCTCTGTATCGATGTGCTATCAGTCTGATTGGTTAGTTATACACTACAATATCTAATCAAGTTAGAGTGTTATAAAAATTATTCATGTTTGTGAGTGCCTTAGTGAATTATAGCGTCCCAACCCTATCCCATAAAAAAATGCATGACCTTTGTAATTGTACAATGAGGTCTTTTATGTTTTTTTTTGTTTCAAGAGTCGGATCTTGTGTACTCACAAAGAGGAATATTATAAGGAAAAAAAGAACATTGTCGTCTATCCTGTGCAATGCTTGTGACATGCACGGAGGCGTCGTGACACATTCGGCCAAGTAGAGATAAAAAGGACGGCATAATGGATGGGAGAGGAGGGAAACAATCCACTACTTTGAAAGACAGACACAATATCAAACATATCTATAAACATATATAGATATATGTATATATATATATATATCAGTGGTGAATCCAGGTAGGGGCTGTATCGTTACCGACCCTCCCCTTTTTGGCGGCTTAAAAGAAGGGAAAAGGTGAAAAGAGAGAGAGAAATTGCATCCAAAAAGAGAGAAAAAGAAGAGAAACGAAGCTGAAACAGAAGGAGAAGGAAAGAGGAAAGAAAATAGATAGAGAGAAAGAAGATGACACTAAAATTTACACGTACAGATTATATTGCCGATGAGTTGTCTCGACATGTTCCTATACGAAGACTTTGGACGAAATAACAACCAGGGAGGATGTTGTCCTTGGTAGAACAGTACGAAACGCCAGTTCTATAACAATCTCTTTTAGAGATTAATCTAAAATGAAAAGATATGAGCTAGTTTGAAGGTTCTGAATTAAAACTCGAGAAAGTCTTGGGCTCTGCATCAAAAAAGGGGCCATAATGCGGCCCTTGGACCCCATCCAGAAGGGCTTGCGCTAACGCACTGGCAGAGCGCTTTGCGCAAACGTTGGTTGGTCCCCCTCCCTTCCTCGGAAATCCTAGGTCCGTCGCTGCATATTAGTTCGTAGATAGACCCTTTATAATGATTTATATATCGCCAAATTGATGTACACATGGAAGTGAGTATAGGTATGCACTATGCAGCTCTCTGATTGGTCCGATGGTAAACAACATCTACCACACAAATTGAGCCAGCCGTTGTATGTAATGTTCGTTTAGCTGGAAATCACTCGCTCAATCACATTTTAAACAGACATCAATTGGAACCAGCCGCCAAATTGAAGTGTCGTTTATTAAAATTAAATGAACTACAGGTACCTGTTGCTCTTAAGCATTTTCCGTCTATCATTTGTGTGCAAATAAACACCCTTCCACGCGTTTCAACATTCTGATGAGAGCGGAGTACAATTCTATTTAAGGTAAGACTAATCAAGGGTCAAGTGGGGTTTTATCAAAGAATTCGATGAGGAATATTGTATTGGATATCAAATTTAAACTCACGCACGCTCACACACGCTCACACACGCCAGCTATGAGGTCCTTTTAGATTTGGACGTCGTCTCAGTCGGCGATCGAGAATGCGTCAAACTTGATTTTCCTAAATCTAGTACGGTACTAGTAAGCCGCGTGCGCAAAATATATAGTTCCTCAGGTAGACAAAGGAACATCCCTTCTCTGCTATTATGTAAAAATGTGTAGAACAGGTGTCACATGCATATTCACCTGTTCTACACATTTTTACATAATAGCAGTGAAGGGATGTTCTTTTGTCTACCAAAGCAATTGTTGAGTGTAGAATGAGGAACTGTATATTTTGTCCTCTTTCTTTGTCCGTCATGTCTGTAGTTTTACTTCCTGCATGCATGTATATCGTCGAGTGAAATCTGAAAGATTTCGAATTGTAGTCAACATGGGCAGTTGAGTACGTTGACACGCATGATCGGTCGGCGTTCGTCGTGTTCTCGTCCACTCAATCTAAAAGTCCCTAATCTCCACTCCTGACGACGAATAGTCAACCTGTTCGAAACGTTGAGCCACTCCCTCCACCCATCCTCTCAAATCGGCGCTACAGTTCTCCTTAGAACTATAAGCTAAGAAAGATAACCAACAGTCTTTTTCAAGACAACACCAACAGTCCTTTTCAGGACTACACACCCTCAAGAAAGAACATCGAGAGTCCTTTTCAGGACTCCTAAATCCTCCCTCTCTCTCTCACATAGTGCATCCGCAAGCCTACTGTCCCGCCCCCCCCCCCCCCACTCAGAGGTCGGAATGACCGCATGCGAGTTGCCAAAATGTCCTTTAAAGGGGTACTTTTCGTGCGACAAAGTCCGGCCCAAGAATTGTAAAAAAAAAGGGGTGTATTTGACTTTTCACCCGGAGATTTCTTTAAAAAGGGGGTGTTTTTCTCTTTTCTCTCATCTCTTTGGACTCCTGAGAAATTATTCCGAATTTAGGGGGGTACATTGAGCATTTTTCCTGATTTAGGGGGGTCTCCAAGGCAGGAAAAGCCCGCGAAAAGCCCGCGAAAAGCCCGCGAAAGGGGGGTTCGGAAATGTTGGCAGTCCTCAGATAGGGGGTGCTTTCAAAAAGAGGGTACGAGCATATGCGTACCCTAAATAACACTGAGTAGGGGGCCAGGCCTACTGTATAAGAAATTCATTGATATCTGAATTTTATACATGAATGATTATGTTAAAGAAATACAGAATAAAACTGACAAGAAACGAATATCTCTTTATTTTTATTTTTTTTTTGTCTTTCTTTTCTGAACTGACGTGTCGAATAAACTTTTCGAATTTGTTAGAAGTTTCAATTTTGTAACGTCTACCTAACATTAATGACACCATTTGGCATGTTTGGTTATCAAAAATATTTAAAACATTCGCAAAACCTTCTTTGTCAATTTGTTTCGTTATCCCCATCCTTATTTGTAAACCAATCTAATAGTTTCAGGGCTTCATTTTCAACTTTTTACATCGTTTTTCGTAAAAGTGAGAAAACGGTATTACTCTTACAGTGCTAAATCCCTTGATTTTTTTCCTTTATGACTATGCAATAGATGCAGAGACATAACTCCGTTGTTACCCTGAGAGACATGTTCCTACTTCTCTGCACTTCATCCATCATTGGTGAGAATTAGAATGAATTTAATTTTTTATTTTAATTGATTAATTAAAATTGATTAAAAATATATCAACCCAAAAAAGATTGTAACAAAAGGTCTGTCAACCGTTTGCGTAGGCGTTTGAAATCAAGAACAACATACTATAATTCTAAGATACGGATCTCCTGAAAGTGGTTATTTTTTAAAATAGCGTCAAGATGGCCGCAATAAATCAGAAATGAACAGCTTAGTCTAATGAAAAGATACAAAAATAAAAGGAACTCTGGACTCGATCAGAACCTTAGCTGAAATGACTTTAATAGAAGAAATTCAATTTTAACAAATCAGAACATAAGTGACACCATGAATAATGAACCAATCAGAAACATAAAACGGAATTGTACAAGTCTATGGAAGAACCCAGGGGGAAGAGTGAACCAATCACTATGAATATGACTGACAAAGAAAGCGGACAAAATATACAGTTCCCCAGGTAGACAAAGGAACGTCCCTTCACTGCTATTATGTAAAAATGTGTAGAACAGGTGTCACATGCATATTCACCTTTCTACATAATAGCAGTGAAGGGATGTTCCTTTGTCTACCTGAGGAACTGTATATTTTGTCCGCTTTCTTTGTCCGTCATATTCATAGTGAATAGAGAGTAAGGCCGGATGACCATGAGGTGTTCTGAATATAAATGAGAACTTAACAATAGAACCGTGTGAAGTGGAAACGGAATGGAAGAAACAAGGTGTGGCAATAGGCCATTTTCGTAATGTAACCAAATTTAATACATACGTCTTTGTGAAGTGCCTCAATACAATTTATTTCAAGAATAATAGTATTTCAATAGACAGAATCCGAACTGCATACATTAGTTGTTACCAGGTAGGACAAACATTATGGCTTGACCTACCTAGCAACTCTTAATATATGCAGATTGCATTCTGACTATTGAAGTACTATTATTTTTATCAGATGAATGAAATATTTAGTATTGAGGCACTTCAAAAAGACGTATATATTAAATTTGGTTACATTACGAAAATGGCCTATTGCAATGACTTTGATGTGTGATAGTGGAGAGGGAAATGGAGACCATAAGCTGATATTTAAATGAGATGCAAACGAGATGTAAATGAAAGTTTATGCGAAGCAAAATGTGAAACCGTCAAAAATATGTAAAGAAGATGTTGAATGTTACATTCAACACATATTAAGGACTATTTAGGTTGCACACCCCTATAGAACCTCGCATATGATATTGCACAACAACATACACACGCCGTTCACCATTAAGACATGTGTGGGAGTCGGAGGTGGGTGTGATCAAGCTGACATAGACATATATTACTTCTCATCACATTACATCCATGGGGAAAAATAAGAAGGCAATTATTCAACAAACCATTCAATGATGAAACTAGGTTACAGGGTAACAAAATACGTTACTTTCACTTGTTCGATGAAATTCAATGAGTTTGAAATTAGGTGGCCTGTCCTTTAATGAAATGTATGAATGTTTGATTGGAAGGTGATGAATAAAATATGGTCTTATTCAATTACAAGAGTACAAAGCGAGCAAATGATGTAAAATTTCTTTGATTTTCGGTTGACATCCTCTCCCAATGCAATAAGCAAGCTGCGAAACAATAGCTATCAACGCTCTGGAAGGAGGGGGGGGGGACACTTTATCGAATGATGTTATTAGCAAAATAGGGAGAGAGAGAGAGAGAGAAAGATGAGGTGTCCCGTTTCTGTGTGCAGTGTAAATGGGATTTTTCATCAAGGATTGGTAGTTTGGATTCTGGAAATGTGATTTTATTGTCTATACCTAGATTTCGGGGGTCGAATAATCCATTCATACCACATACAATGGGTTATAGCCACCAACATGCCTGTACATCAAAGAAGGCGTCCAAAATGTCCGCCATTCTCCTTAAAATGGCCCTAGTGAGCTACTCGTGGTAATTTGCCAGATTAAATGTACACTGTCGCTCATATAGTTGGAATATTTTTGTGATAAAAAATAATTAAAAAATAATAGATCTAGATAATAGTATACATTCTCAAATTGTATGGAATAATAATTTGCCAATATGTGATTTGCGTGACTGCTAAAGCATGTGTATGCTACTATGCTTATCAACTAGGGGACCTACGCCCTTAAGTCATAAATGACAGTAATGAGGATTAATGCCCCTCAAAAGGGCACTAATATAGCACATCGACACTGTTTTGATCCTGGGGCCTCACAGTTACGAGGCCATTGCTCTGTCACTGAACTATGACTGTACGCAGCGGGGGCTAGGGTAGGGGGCAGTTTCCATAAATTAAAAAAAAAAAAAAAAAAACCAATAAATTTTCAATAATTTATTGCATTTTACCCCGGTCCCCAACATAAACAAATCCTCTGGACGGCCATGCATTATGGCTCAAGGCATGGGCACACAGAGGATTTGTTTATGTTGGGAACCGGGGTAAAATGCAATAAATTATTGAAAATTTATTGCATTTTCTTTGTTTTTTTTTTATTTATGGAAACTGCCCCTTATGTCGAAATTCGAATAAAGACACGACAAGTAGTAAAATATTTTTGACCGGTTCCTGATTCACCCTCTTTCTGCTACCCCCATGTTTGCTCAAACGAGTAAAAAATAATGACATGTGTCCCCCATCAGTTATCCGTAACCCCCTCCCGGACCAGTGACGTAGGTCGTGATTGAGAAGGTGGATGACGGCACTGGGAAACTTCCCGAACGAATGACGAAATGTGGAGAGTGGAGGGGAAAAAATGAGAGGGGAGTGAG
Organism: Strongylocentrotus droebachiensis; assembly: GCA_035222895.1. Lineage (NCBI taxonomy): Eukaryota > Metazoa > Echinodermata > Echinoidea > Camarodonta > Strongylocentrotidae > Strongylocentrotus > Strongylocentrotus droebachiensis. Next base: position 40,386 of record JAVYIG010007370.1, read on the forward strand.
AGAGAGAGAGAGAGAGAGAAAGAGCATTAGATGCTGTAGTCTAAATTGTCTGCGAACATATTCAGGGCAAAATGTATTGAACGACAGTAATGAGAATTATATTTTGTATTTGATTCCTCGCGAAGCAAAGGATCTTGTATTTTGTGTTTATACAAGTCAACTTTTACATTTTGTGTATGTGTTTTAGCTACAAACATGGCCGATGAAGTTTTGCATACGGAGGATAATCATTGCCAGCCGATTCTAGTAAATGGTGAATTGATGCCTACAGAGCCAGAGTACATGCCCTCGTTTCCTGTCTCATTGAAGGGTATTAAACGACAATTCGTTTGCAAGTTAGCTGGTGAGTAGCGATGATCATAACAATTATGATTTTTTTTTTAGCCCAACTTGTTGACTAATTTAAAATATCATAAATCATCTTGAGCAATAATAGTAATTGTAAAATTAAGAACTTTTTAACGACTAAAATGTAAGCATGTGTTAGGAAATTGAGACCTTTCTGAGGTCAGAGAGGAGTCAATGTCGAAACATTTTCAGACGTAGAAACATGCAATAGTAATGCCTAGGTCACATTTGCAGCGGCAGGCGTGCGATCTAAAATATCTTCGGCCAATAGCAATTACAGGGCTGCCGCAGTATTCCCACGGTCACATACGGTAGCGGTCACATTATGTTAGGGTAGCCGCACGGCGCGTAGGTTTTTGACAAATACTAAGGCAGACGTAAGGTAGCCGCAAGGTGCCCGCAAGGCGGCCGAAGGGCGGTCATACGGCGGCTGTGCGGCCAGATTGATGCTACCGCTTCACCCCTACAGTATACAAAACGTAAGACCACCATACGCCCGACGTACGTTCGCCGTGGAACAGCTCTACGGCATGGCTACGGCGTGTCTAATCGATATGGCGAACCGAGAAATCAAAGCAGTTATAGCTCCACGCTATAATCCCAAAGCGACCTGTAAGACCTGTAAAGATAGGGGTACGCCCTAGGGTGACCCTGAGGCCACCGCAAATTCTCTGCGGCCGCCGCAAGTATCTCTCGATTTCAGGGACGTACGGCCGCCTTATCCTAGCCGTAGAGCAAATGTGACCTAGGCATAATGCCTAGGCCTAGGTCACATTTGCCGCGGTCACATATGATAGGGTAGCCGCACGGCTTTTTAAAAAAATTTGTGGAGACAGAAAATCTGCGACTGCCGTACGGCCTTTGAAGTGATTAAGCACGGTCGCCTTCCCGAAGCTTTTTGACAAATACTAAGGCAGACGCAAGGTAGCTGCAAGGTGCCCGCAAAGTGGCCGAAGGGGGACCATATAGCGACCGTGCGGCCAGACTGATGCTATTGCTTCACCCCTGAAGTATATAAAAACGCAAAGCTACCGTACGACGGACGTTTGGTCGCCGTGGAAACGCTCTACGGCATGGCTACGGCGTGTCTTATCGCTACGGCGAACCTAGAAATGAAAGCAGTTATAGCTCAGCGTTATCCACGGCGATTGATTTTGCCAATCATAAATCTAATACTGTATTGCACAAGTCACAAGCCGGTACAGCGTGCGACTTCTACAATAAAATTGGGTCATTCTAATTCTATACAAATCGTTGAAGTACACTGTTGGCCGTTATGGTGGAATAAATATTTTTACCCCAATTTATGGAATGATTTTGACAATGATTTATTCCTAATAGATGTAGATAATAGTATATATTCTCAGATTTTATTGAAAAATAAATTGGGAGTGTTTGTTTTGCGTGACGGCTAAAGCATGTGTAGAGAAAGAAGACGATTCGTTGTATACTGTTCTCGACTCTTAATCCTTGTCTGAATTCAGTTTCCCCCCCCCCCTCCCTCGCGAAACGCGGAAGGTTTGACATTTCATTAGATTATTAGAGAAAGAAGACGATTCGTTGTATACCGTTCTCGACTCTTAATCCTTGTCTGAAGTCAGCCCCCCCCCCCTCCTCCCGCGCGAAACTCGGAAGGTTTGACGTTTCATTAAATTTTTAGAGAAAGAAGACGATTCGTTGTATCGTGTTCTTGCCTGAATTCAGCCCCCCCCCCCCTCCCGCGCAAAACGCGGAAGGTTTGACGTTTCATTAAATTATTAGAGAAAGAAGACGATTCGTTGTATACTGTTCTCGACTCTTAATCCTTGTCTGAAGTCAGCCCCCCCCCCTCCTCCCGCGCGAAACGCGGAAGGTTTGACGTTTCATTAAATTATTAGAGAAAGAAGATGATTCGTTGTACAGTGTTCTTGTCTGAAGTCAGCCCCCCCCCCCCTCCTCTCGCGCGAAACGCGGAAGGTTTGACGTTTCATTAAAATATTAGAGAAAGAAGATGATTCGTTGTACAGTGTTCTTGCCTGAATTCAGCCCCCCCCCCCCCCCCCCCTCCCGCGCGCGCAATTTTTGTTTACACGCTAGTCTGGCCATTTCTATGATAAATACCATGGGAACGACTAATATTTGAGTCTAGCAGCCTACATGCGAGGTGTATCATACATGCATGACAATCATCTGTAGGGCCATGCATTATGGTTCAAGGCATGGCCACACAGAGGAATTTTTCCTGTTGGGGGCCGGGGGGAAATGCAATGAATTTTTGACAATTTATTGCATTTTCTTCGTTTTGGGAGATTTGTGGAAGGGGCCGCGTACCCTAGCAAACACTGCGTACAGTCATGATTCAGGGGCTAAGCAATGGCTTCGTTACTGTGAGGCCCCAGGATAAAAATCGTGTCGATCAGCTATATATTTAGTGCCCTTTTGTGAGGCATTAATCCTCATTACTGTCTTAAGGACTTAAGGACGTAGGTCCCTTAGCTGTTTGGGATAGTAGCACACATATGATTCAGCAGTCACGCAAAAAAAAAAAACACTCGCAAATTAATATTCAATAAAATCTGAGAATGTATGCCATTATCTAGATCTATTAGAAATAAATAATTTTTTTAAATCCTTCTGGGGTAAAAAAAAATATTCCACCATTATGACCAACAGTGTATATCATATTTCTTCTTCAGAATCAACTACAACACAAGACACCACAACGTTGTCCACGACAGAATCCACCACCTCACATCCTACGACATCTACTAGTAAGAAAACTTCATTTATACTATGTCTCTCTTCTCTCTCTCTCTCTCTCTCTCTCTCTCTCTCAATCTTCACTCATTCTCTCTCAAACTCTCATTACCCTCTCCAATTCTCTATTCCTCTCTTTCACTCTCTCCGTTTCTCCCTTTTCCCCCTTCCTCTCTCTCTCTCTCTCCTTCTCTCTCTCCTCTCGCCTCTTCTTTTTCTTCTTCTTCTTTTTAATTTCTTTGTTTCTTCTGCATCTTCTTCTTCCTCTCCCTTTTCCTCCTCCCCTCTTTCTAATTTTCCTCTTTCTCCTTCTTCTTCTGCCCTTCCTACTCCTTTTCCTCCTCCCCTCTTTCTCATTTTCCTCTTTCTTTTTTTCTTCCTTTTCTTAATATTGAAAAATTATTATGTTGATGATGGTGATGATGATGATTATGATAATTATTTTTATTATTATTATTGATATGATCTTTATTGTTATTATTATCATCATTATTACTAACATTGCCATAATTACTCTTGGTATTATTATTATGGTGACGACGACGAAGATGATGATGATAAATTCGATATTCAAATTTGTGATTTCCCGCGCAGCAATCGGTGTTTCTCGTGAAAGTTTTCATATCATTTTGTACGATTTTGCAGACAAAGACACCATCCCCACTACCACAACTACCACAAAGTCAACGGTTTTATCATCAACAAGTACCCTGACCGACGAAGCAAGTAGTGAGACACCGCAACCAACGACCACGGCAGCGTCATCATCGACAACGGAATCTCCAACAACGCCTTCACAAGACCGTGAGACTATACCCTACCGGCTGCTCCATTGGCGAACTACTCTGATAAACAAGAAATTACGTTAAAGATACTATGTTCCTTTTGCAGCCAACATCAAATTCTGTAGAACTTTGCAGGAATTATGAATATGTCATGTGTGTCCTATCTGTGAAATGTAAACGTTAGCAGTGTCCTAATATTCAAATTATGCAAGGAAACCCGTTTACTTGCTAGACTTCACTGTCAAACACTATTGAGTGACTGACTGGCCTTTTTCTGTTGGTAATAACATACATAAAATGAGCTGTAAAGGGTACATGAGCATTTGTCTACATCAATAACCCACTTCTTGTAATGGCCAAAATTAAACTGATTGAAAATTTGCGCAACATAAAACGTACGACCATTCGGTACAATGGTCTGAAAATCAGACTATTACTTACTGGCTCTATAGCTCTTACGTCGATTCAACAGCTAATACTCGTTATTTTCCCACTTGCAGACATTTTCAAGCCCTCCCCCCTTTTTTAGGGAATTTCTTAATTAGTATTATCTTTCAAATGCCGTTGGAATTTAACCTTTTCATTGTTTTTGGCCTGCAAATGGGACATATATAGTACCTTTAAGTAAGGGTGAAGTATAAGTTTTATCTAGACCCAAGGCCAAAAATTAATATAGCGGCACGATTCTGGACAGTTTCAAGTTTCCTTCTATCTGTAGCACACAAAACAGAATAGAGACTATTGCAGTAATCTCTCTTTCCCTCTCTCTCTCCCTCTATCCCTTCTTTTCTCTAAAATCTAATGTTCACGAGTAGAAATTTAAATTGTTATTTTTTACCGCTCAAAACCTAAACATTTTCGTTCAACTTAAATTCGTTTTCAGCATCCACTACTTCTCGTGAAGCAACATCCAATAATTCTATATCGGACTCGACCGCACAAAATCCAAATACAACTACAAGTAAGCATGTTACCTTCAATTCTCTACCCCCCCCCCTCTCTCTCTCTCTCTCTTTCTCTCTCTCTCTCTCTCTCGTTCACTTCGCTCTCTTCTCTCTTTTTTCTCTCCCTCTCTCTCTCTCTCCGCCTTTTCTTTCTCTCTCGATTTATCACTTCCCTTCTCTCTATTTAATTTTCTCTTTCGTCTCTCCATGCGTGTCTCTCTCTATTTCATTTCAACTTTCACGTGTATAACGTGAAGCAACATCTCGATCTCGGCAGCCGCTCATTTGATGATCTATCTAGTAAGATTTGTTAAATTTGGGTAATTATTAATTCAAATGTATTTTGGCCTCAGATTGTATCATCAGGCGTATATATATTATATTTCTTCCTCAGAATCAACTACAAAACAAGACACCACAACGTTGTCCACGACAGAATCCTCCACCTCACATCCTACGACAACTACTCGTAAGAAAACTTCATTTATACTATGTCTCTCTTCTCTCTCTCTCTCTCTCTCTCTCTCAATCTTCACTCATTCTCTCTCAAACTCTCATTACCCTCTCCAATTCTCTATTCCTCTCTTTCACTCTCTCCGTTTCTCTCTTTTCCCCTTCCTTTCTCTCGCTCTCTCTCTCTCTCTCTCTCTCCTCTCGCCTCTTCTTTTTCTTTTTAAATTCTTTGTTTCTTCTGCATCTTCTTCTTCCTCTCCCCCTCCTCCCCCTTTTCCTCCTCCCCTCTTTCTCATTTTCCTCTTTCTTTTTTCTTCTTTTTCTTAATATTGAAAAATTATTATGTTGATGATGGTGATGATGATGATTATGATAATTATTTTTATTATTATTATTGATATGATCTTTATTGTTATTATTATCATCATTATCATTATTACTAACATTGCCATAATTACTCTTGGTATTATTATTATGGTGACGACGACGACGATGATGATGATAAATTCGATATTCAAATTTGTGATTTCCCGCGCAGCAATCGGTGTTTCTCGTGAAAGTTTTCATATCATTTTGTACGATTTTGCAGACAAAGACACCATCCCCACTACCACAACTACCACAAAGTCAACGGTTTTATCATCAACAAGTACCCTGACCGACGAAGCAAGTAGTGAGACACCGCAACCAACGACCACGGCAGCGTCATCATCGACAACGGAATCTCCAACAACGCCTTCACAAGACCGTGAGACTATACCTTACCGGCTGCTCCATTGGCGAACTACTCTGATAAACTCTGATAATACTATGTCCCTTTTGCAGCCAACATCAAATTCTGTAGAACTTTGCAGGAATTATGAATATGTCATGTGTGTCCTATCTGTGAAATGTAAACGTTAGCAGTGTCCTAATATTCAAATTATGCAAGGAAACCCGTTTACTTGCTAGACTTCACTGTCAAACACTATTGAGTGACTGACTGGCCTTTTTTCTTTGGTACTAACATACATAAAATGAGCTGTTAAGGGTACATGAGCATTTGTCTACATCAATAACCCACTTCTTTTAATGGCCAAAATTAAACTGATTGAAAATTTGCGCAACATAAATCGTACGACTATTCGGTACAATGGTCTGAAAATCAGACTATTACTTACTGGCTATATAGCTCTTAAGTCGATTCAACAGCTAATAATCGTTATTTTCCCACTTACAGACCTTTTCAAGCCCCCCCCTCTTTTTAGGGAATTTTTTAATTAGTATTATCTTTCAAATGCCGTTGGAATTTAACCTTTTCATTTTTTTTTGGCCTGCAAATGGGACATAGTACCTTTAATATGTGAGTTTTGTTGCAGAGGGCGCTATACAAATTATTTGTTGTGTGAGATAATGAAAAACTGAATATCAAAATTGAAAGGATATACAATTTAAATGACAAAAGCATCTTTGTTTGATTAAAATCGGTTCAGAGACGGCTGAAATATCCATAAATATAACCATTTCTAATATTTGTGGTGCCCCACAAAATAATATTCGGTAATTTTGAACCAGCCGTTTTATTCCAGCCAATTTTTGTTGGCTTTTTGTGTTCGTTATGATACGTACAACCAGCCTGCCCGTGTATTGTTATTATCATTTGATTAATTAATTAACGTTCTATTCACCGTATTTTTTTGAAAGTGGAGCTGAATTGGTATGATCGTATTTAATCTAAATTCCTACATTTTGGGGTCTAAAACTATCTTCATAGCTGCAATTTTAGATCTTAAAAGAGCACTAGAAAATTAATGTCATAAATAAGAATAAGAGCAATAACCATGCACTTAGAAGGCATATGCGGTCTTAAACAAGAACTCAACTATCCCTTTAACTTGTGAACTTATAATTATATAGGTATCGGTGGATGGACCAATACTGGTGGCCAAATCGTACGAGCTGCCAGTTTCGATCTTTCTAATGGGATATTTTTATCACCTAAAAACATTAATCCTGACTCCTTCAGTCTGTCAGGAATTCCGGATTTTAACCACTACCAGCTATCCTTCGCCAACGGTCATATTAAGTTAAGCCGTTATGGTACACAACTGGCCATCATGAGCGCCACTGATCTGAATCCTCTCGCAGTCCACTATGTCGGAATATGGACTGGGTATGGATCACAAGGGTATTGGAAATTTCCGACATTCTGCCAGGAAAGCCAAAACCAGGATCCTGCATAAGTGCTGGTTGAGATATGAAGATCAGAAATTAATTGAAATGTATAGTCAATCTGCCGTTAAACTTGGGATTGACAATGAATTTAAAACATTCTAGCCTTTTCTCGTGAGTATATACATCGTTTCACAAGGCAGTCGTAAGTTGTTCGCCGACATCCTATGTAACCGTGTTTCAATCGGATAAAAGTGAACTTGTACGACGGTTTCGTGAAACGTTGACGTATATCATCAATAGGGACTTTTAGATTTGCGTGGACTGATACGTGTGACGTCCATTCAAGGCAGTGCATTAAAAGGACGTCGATCGTAGCAATCCCCATTGTCTTCGTGCGAATCGAAAGTCCCTATTGTTATAGCATGGTAAACATACAATAATAGGGACTTTTAGATTGAGTGGACGAGAACACGACGAACGCCGACTGATCATGCGTGTCAACGTACTCAACTGCCCATGTTGACTACAATTAGAAATCTCTTAATTTTTTTTTTTAAATTTTTTTTTTTATGGTCAGTTTTTATTCTTTTCTCTCTTGAAACAAATTATAATCATAGTACAATTTACAATCATCATATGTAACGCTCACTGCAAATGTGATGACATTATAAATCAGTATAAATTTTTGTCTCAAAAAACGGCTTCAAAGGAAACTTACATAGTTAGTTCCTATCATATTCGAAACAAAAATTCATATTTTCAAAGAAAACATATGCAGTTGTATAATCCAAAAATTTTGTTTTAACAATGTAGCAACTTATACTTCTTTTATACTGTTGTCCTGAGAGAAAAGTTTCTCTTTTTGTTAACCCTAACCTACCCGACCTCTCCCTTATCCCCCCCCCCCCCCTCTAAACCGGTGGACGACTGGCTCTGGGTTCCAATTGTTTGTCTAAAACTCAGGTTTTCCCATTTAGAAAAATGAATAGTGAGAGTTCCCCTCATTGCTGCCAATTTCCTTTCTTCTACTTTACCCCCTATTATACTATTCTTTATTTCATTAAAAGAGTGTGGTTTTTTAAGTTCTCTATTTCTATAAATCAGATATTTAACAAGAATTAAAACATGATTCATTAATTGATATTTTCCTTTATTTCTCTCCTCTTTCCCATACAGAATTTCCTCCAAACTACAGTTATGTATTTCAAAGTCTAAAAATCTCGTGCACATTCCCCACACTGATTGTGCAAATTCACAAGTATAGAATACATGTTTATATGTTTCTTCATCTTTTTCGCAAAATGAGCATAAGTTAGTCGAGACTGAGACAAGACCAAAACGGAAGAGGTGATGGTTTGTATATAATATCGTTTTCCAGAATATGTTTTAATTTGTAAATTCCTTTGTCATACAACCTCTTATCGTATATACAACTTCCTTTATATCGAATAAGTTTATTATTAAAAATTACCACATCACCAATGTCTATACTCCTTATATGTCTCGTATTCACCCAATTTTCTAATAAATCCATATAAAATTGTGGAGCTGTCACTTTTAACAAACTTGGTATATAGTCACATGAAAATATCAAATCTCCACCCACGTGTTCAGTGACAAAGTTAAAATATTGTTTCCATTTCATGTCTTCATCTTTGTTTAGAAGTTTTTGAATCCACATAATTCGCTGCGATTTAACTTGTGCAGAAAAATTTAACATCTTTAACCCCCCTTGCTTATAGTCTAAGAACATGGTGTTTCTATTGATTTTATCTGTTTTTCCTTTCCATATGAAATCAAAAGTTAATTCATCCAGTGAATCATAAACCCATTTTGGAACAGGAGTAAGTGATGCCCGATAAAGAACTTTAGAATAAATGTGCACCTTCAATAGTTGAATCTTACCCATAAGTGTTAAATCCCTTTGCTTCCAAAAATTAAAAAGTGTTTTTATTTTACTTAAGATTACTTTAAGATTTTACTTAGATTGCACTCGACGATCGATATACATGCATGCAGGGAGTACACTATGAACATCACGGACAAAGAAAGAGGACATTAAAAATATACAGTTCCTCATTCTACCAAGAAGTTACCAGCAAATTCTTGACTCTACCCTAAACATCCCTTCACTGCTAATATTTAAAAATGTGTAGAACAGGTGAATATGCATGTGACACCTGTTCTACACATTTTTACATAATAGCAGGGAAGGGATGTTCCTTTGTCTACCTGAGGAACTGTATATTTTATGCGCACGCGGCATACTAGTACCTTGAGCATGCAAAGGCGCTATATAAATACCAATATGTATGTATGTATGTATGTACCAGATTTAGGAAAATCAAGGTTGACGCATTCTCGATCGCCGACTGAGACGACATAACGCATGCGCAGTGCCTTAAAATGACGTCACACGTTGCAGTCAAAGCTGTCGACGTGCAAATCTAAAAGTCCCTAATGTTACATTATTGATCCCAGTAATGGTAGGTCGTCTGTATGGATAAAAGCCGGAAGGAAAACCACGTAAAGAATTCTTAGATGTTAATTTGAAGAACGTAGAGTTTATTGCAAAGAAATCACATTTAATTCCTTCTCATTCCCCGCGCAATGTATAAAAAATTAAGAGCAATACAGTTTAAGAAATATATATATAAACAAATCAGAAAATATAAGAAGGCGAAATAGAACATGGCGAAAATGAAGAGGTTATCTAAAGATCGTAACATTTGGAGAAATATTTGTTGTAGAAGTTATCGGGGTCATCAAACCTGTCACTTGACTTAAAGATGAATTATTCATATGATAAGACGGGAAGATGCATATATAGAAAGTTCAATTTTGTAAATATATCAAAATCACAATTGTTGCACGGTTTGCACCTGAGAAATGAAGACTGATTATCAGCCTTGTATTCGTAAAAGCGATAGGCTTAACTTGGGTTATTCTCATCAATAATCTATGTTGTATAAAATGTCTATCATTCTCCCAATCGTGTATAAACCACCACAATCCTGTTTCCAAACGATTGTACCCCTTAAAAAAAAAGGATTTTTAGGCTGTTCTGGGGCAACGTTTGCATGATGTCACGGTCACGATCGATTGTACATACTGTTACTTGGATTATTTAGACTCCTGTGTTGGCATTCTCATCACCAAGCAGAAATGAGTTTTTCTTCTTTCACAATTGTGATTGGATACCACATTTGAAATGATAGAGCTTGTGATAGAGCTAGATATATCAATGTCAATAACAATAACAATGTCAAAATCGATTTGCTCGTGAGATTGGGATTTATTGATCAATGCAATGAATGGCCGTTCATTGAACCTCTCTTTTATTTGCTTTTCCTTTCATTTTTATCTTGCAATCACATTGTCCTGTCCATCAAACTGATCAAATTGTAAATATCACGGACTCATTTTCAGGTTGAAAATATTTGAAAAATGATTAAATGTACATCATGAAACATCAGTTATCCTTGTTGATTATCTTAATCTTTTATTTATTTTATTGCATGATACTTACAAGTATTCATTCTGTACGTAAACTACTATTGACATTGCCCATGAAACCTGTAAAATAGATTTGTGTATTCATGCATAGCCCTTTTTGGTATCATATGAAAGAGGATGAAGTCATCTTTGACATGAACAACAGAAATTCATCAGAACATAATCTCCTTTTTCCCTTCTAATCATCGATTGGAAAGCCGGGTTTCGTTACTTATAGAACACAATAGTACTTGGGAGATTTCATTTCGGAGGTCAATTACTTTTCGCGTCCGTTACAGGTATTTGAAAGAGTAGAACTCACGCACAGAACAATGTTGTGTCGATATTATTTTGTATGGATTGTGTATTAAGAGAGAAGAGATTTAACTATGGAAATCCCCGTCAATCGACACCTCCGACCTTCAGAGAAGTTTTCAGCAGGCCAACGTGAACAATATGTCGGTGTTCTTGACTGTCGGTCTCACCAACCCTCAACCAACAACTTTTCAGAATGCCTGTCAGTGTGACATTAGGGACTTTTAGATTTGCGTGGACTGATACGAGTGACGTCCATTCAAGGCAGTGCATTAAAAGGACGTCGATCGTAGCAATCGAAGTTGTCGTTGTCCAAATCTAAAAGTCCCTATTGTCAGTGTGGTGCCTTGTCAGTCTCGTAGAGCCATCCGTCTCGTGGGCTGTCGTCTCGAAGGGCTATCCGTCTCGTGAACCGTATATCAGTTTTATATAGTTTTATATACGCACAGAAGTGTTTCGTGCTGGTCGATTGAACATAATTATACTGAATCGAAGAATTAACATTGTTAACACTTGTTGGAAGACCGAGATTTATGAATAATTATTATAGGCCTAAAGGCGAAGAGAAGTTTTGGAATTGAAAATAAGAATGTATAAGCTTGATTAATTTCTAATTCAAATAACAATGTAGTTCAAAATTATGCGTGCGATTTAGATGTACTTTAAAGGCCATCCCAACTTGCAATCACTGTAAATACTCGGAATTTCTATCCTATGTATGTGTTGAAATACGAACAGTTGTTCTAGTTGTTATATAATCAAGTTGAAGACATCGTCCTATAGTTGAAGTTAAATGTTAATTTAATGTATTCGTTTTAATGTTGAATATACAGTAGTATTGCCTGTATTTATATTCAGTGTGAGTGTAATAAATTACAATAACAAAATAATCTGATGCTCGTGCGACATGTCTTTTATTATTTAAGAGCCAACATCGTCTCTCTCTCTCTCTCTCTCTCTTTCTCTCTCTATCTCTCTCCCTCCGTCCTCCTACATGGGTTGTATGTATGTCCGTCTCCGCCTGTCTGACTATTTCTCTCTTGATCTCTGTCCGTCTCTCTATCTGTGTCTCTATATATCTCGAATCGTCTCTGTTTCTGATTCTGTCTCTGACTGTCTCCTAGCTCTCTCTCTCCTACATGTACACACACATACACACACGCGCGCACACACACACACGCACGCACACACGCACGCACACATACACATACACACACACGCGCTCGCACACGCACGCTTGGTACTTTCATTTTATTACAGGCTCATTGACTTTGATGAGCAGATGTGACACAAGAAAGTCATTATTTCACATTTATTTTTGATGAATTATCGATTTATTCATCCTTAATTACATTGTTATTACATGAAATATTTTCCAATTTCTAAGATCAGCGTTCAGCCCATTTTAGTTCCATATCCTGTCAGCCATGTTGTCTTGATTTAGTTGGTGAAGAGGAGAAGGTTGGGTGAGAGCCAGCCCCTGTTGGTCACCTTACCGCTGGTGGCCGAGCTGAGGATAGAGCTGTAGACGGAAGATGGGGACATGCTTGGGCTGGCAGCAAGGATAAGAGATGAACTTAACTAGCTGCCATTCGATAAGTTTGAAATAGTGTATAACGTTATTTGAAAAGGTATAGATTGGCTACTGCACTATTATGTATTTTAAGATTTTTTAAATGCAACAGAGTATTCCAACAATAAGGCCATCAGGTCGTAGATACAATTTGCACATTGATAGTCATTGATGATATAATTTGTTCCCACTAGATTTGTATAACACTAAGATACTGGATAGGTGCTCATAAATGTGATGTTATCATTATTTATTTTATACGAATGGTACATTCTATGATATAGGGCCTATAACCAGAATTGTTCCTTACAATTAGGGTGAACACAAATTATTCAAGAAGCATTCCCATCTCTGTAATTAAAATTGTTAAAGATATCATCCAAGACGACATACCTGAGATGTGCTGGTAGAACTGTCAGATCTCTTTGAGAACTGACCCTTGAGGTACTCCAAAGACAAAGTCAACAACCCACGGGTGAGATAGTTCCCCAGCTATGTATACCCTAGATGACCAACCAGTTAGATAGGACTTCATCCACTTAAGAGCTAGACCAGATATAAAATTGTGAAAACGGAACTCTAAAACGATTCAGTAATAATAACATGATCGACCGTATCAAAAGCTGCACTAAGGTCTAATAAGACTAAGAAAACTGACCTCCGTTGATTTAAAAAAAAACGATAGAACGTCATGTAGCTTCAAAATGGCTGTTTCAGTGCTGAAATTGGACCTGTATGTCGATTGTATTGGATCATAATAGTTGTTATCATTTAATTGGTCTGTGAGTTGAATAGCTACTACCTCTTCTATCAGTTTTGCAATATGCGAAGGATTGCTAACAGGTCTGTAGTTATCCAAGTCCAGTTCCTTAATAATAGGTACAACTACATCCTCGTGAGCAGCTTCTGGGAAAATACCAGATGTTAAAGAACTGTTTTCAATACATGTCAAAGCAGGAACATTACAATTAATAAGTCTTCAAAAGCCAAGTAGGTTGAGCATCTAACATAAACTTGGCATTAGACATATGTTTTAAATGCGTTTGATATTATCTTCGCTGACAGTTTCAACTCATTCAAATCATTATCAAGATAGATTATCCGACAGCCTTCACTACTTTGTGGAGGTGTCCTTGTGACATTGTTGCGAATATTAATTATTTTCTTGACAAAGAACAAAGCAAAACAATTTGCTAATACAGTAGGGTTGTCATACATAAGGAGACGTTTTATGCAAATTCTTGAGATCAAGATTCGTGTAAACTGTAAAGACACGTATGCAGGGGCGGCGATCCCGGGGGAACGGGGGGGGGGGGACACGCCCCCCCCCCCTGAGGAAATAAATGTATAGCAAATACTGACTAAAGACTGCAACACACTGTAGGCTCTGGAGGGCCAAAGAGTGCGCGTTTAAACGAATGAAAACGCTACCTTGCATATTCCTTCAAAATTAATGTACAAGTAAATATTGTAGAAAAGTGAAGTGTAAAAAAAGTATTTTGCTTGTTCTTATACTATAGTTTTGCAAAGGAAATTAATATTTTTAATACAACAAAACTTAAACAACCTGTGCGTGGGTAGTCACTTCCGTCACCGTCACCGCTCTTGTCCATAGTCCGGTAGACGTTTTTCAGACCTGGAAAAGCTGTTAATTACAAGTTTTTTTGTTGATTCGTGTTCTAGTTCGGTTCGGAAGTAAATTCAGCTTGGTTGCCATCTTGGCAACCTTGGGCAATTTTCTTTATAAGCCTAATTAGCATAATCATCAAATTAGCATATGTGCAATATGTAATTTGTTGCTAATGTTAATCCGGGAAGCCTAAAAACATGGATAATACCACTTTTCAAGGGTTTTTTTATGACGAGGAATTCATTTATGACACCGGTTCCTATTTTGAAGTAATGCAATTGTCTTAAATAGCATTGTTAGCATAATGAGCTAATTAGAATATGTACAATATATGGACTTCATTCTCATGAGCCTGAAAAGGGGGCAATGCAACATTGTAAGTCACTTTTTAAAGACTACACATTAATTCATGAGAAGATATTCCATGTAGATGTAGTACAATTTTTTAGCCTAATTAACATAAGTAAGTTTGCATATTAGCATTTATTGATATAGGTCTAGTTTTATCCAGAAAAAATTTGGAATGACAATTTTAATGTGAATTTTTTTATGACAACCAATCTCAGAGGTTAATCATGTTGAACGAAAAATAATTAGCCTAACTAGCATAATTAACCTAATTAGCATATTAATCAGGCAATTGCCTAATAGACTTGTGAACTTCTGTCTGACAAGACAGAATACATAATTAGGTATTCATTTTTAATTTCCCACTGTAACAGTGATAAGAGCAGAAAAAACAGTCATGACAGAGGCCGTGAAATGCCGTGTCAGAGCCTGTTTGGAGCACTGGACGGCACTTGTGTAGTGACACGATAAGAAAAAAGACTGTGACATAATAATAATAATAATAATAATAATAATAGCCTAATAGTCCACTCCAAATTTTATTAAACCTCATGTCCATAGATGCCATCATTCTGACTGCCAATGATTGTTCGCTCTCCATAGTCAAATGTTGAGAGGAGTGCAGAAAGTTGCCTCTTATTGTTCACACTATCCATGATCGCTTCTCTCTTAAATTTGTCCCCAATAGAGTGGTGAAGTGTGACGTCATCAAAAATCTATTTTTAGAATTTCTCAATTTGTTCTTCATATTCCGAAAGAGCATTAAAAATAATGTCCTTATGTCGAAAATCAATTGAATATGTTAAGTATTGGCTGAGATATGACCATCTGAATAATATATTTCCTATAGGAAATATATTTATTCAGATGGTCATATCTCAGCCAATACTTAACATATTCAATTGATTTTCGACATTTGAACATTATTTTTGATGCTCATTCGGAAAATGAATAATTTTTTTAGAAATTCTAAAAATTGATTTTTATGACGTCACAGCTTCGGTACTCTATATTAAAACTCAAAGAAGAAAAGAACAACCATCTTTCAGTCGTCCCAAACCATTTCTCTCTATCTTAAATAACTGACTGGTCTCTGTAATGACTGTTAATTCTGCTCTTATCACCGTTACAGTGGGAAATTAGAAATAAATACTTATTTTGGACATAACTACAGAAATCCATAAGGCCATTAGGCAATTGCCTGATTAATATGCTAATTAGGTTAATTATGCTAGTTAGGCTAATTATTTTTCGTTCAACGTGATTAACCTCTGAGATAAATATTGGTTGTCATTAAAAAATTCACATTAAAATTGTCATTCCAAATTTTTCTGGATAAAACTAGACCTATATCAATAAATGCACATATGCAAATTTACTAATTATGTTAACTAGGCTAATTGAGTGTCTTTCACATAACGCTGTTTAGCAGGGAAGTAGCGGGGAATCCCCGAATCCCAACTGACACGTCACTTCAAACTCTGGTACATTGAAACCCTCTCACTGCCTACATTCACTGCCACATATTGTATTCACTGAACAAGGAGCGGATATCCAGTTTGTTGATTAGTGAGTGAATGTGTATTGATATTATTTCTCTTAATTTTCACGTTTTCATTGATATGCTCTTGTCTTGTGAGTTGACTCTATTTGCAGGTGGATCGTATAATATTATTTGCTTGCCTTGGTTCTACGTCGAGAAACTATTTTTTATTAGAGTGCATTTTTCGATTGTTATTTAAATTCATTATAGTGCTTTTCTTTTTCAAATGTTGAGTTTTATTTTTCAATTCAATTCAATTGAATTCTTTATTCAACCAGTATAAAACAATTTACAATGAAAATATACAATATAGGCCTAATGGTTAGGACCCATTAGAAGCAGAAATCTGCTTGTAATCGGGGCGCTGTAACAAACAATAACAAGATAATTAACATAAACATAAACATAAATTAATAATAAAAAGTAAAGACTTGCATAATACAAGTACGCACATTAGCACATACACAACAACACACACACACGCGCGCGCGCTCACACACACAGACACACCACACACACACACACACGTCCATAAAGAAGGTTACACAGAAAGAATAGAAAGGAGCGAAAAAGGGAAAGAAAGAGATAGATGTGAAAGAGAAGTCTACTCAATCATGGATACCATTCTTTGAAAAATACCCTTTTTGTACATTGATTTAAATCTGCTAATTGTAGAACTGGATCTTAGGTCATGATTAAAGGAATTCCATTCCCGTACCCCAACAACTTATATATAATTATACAGTGAAAATGAACGACAAATATTAGGTGATATAAGTTTTGACTTTGACGAGTGGAGTAATTGTGAATAGAAGAATTTGTTTGGAACATTTTAATAAAAACAGATGGTAACAGTTTATTATGAAATTTAAACATAAATATATTCATGTATTAAATTTTATCAAATCATATACAGGAATAATTTTCAGTTTCATAAATACAAGTACAAGGCCCGCCCCCCCCCCAACTCAGTGTTATTTAGGGTTCGCATATGCATGTTCCCTCCTTTTGAAAACACCCCCTAAGTCCCTCCGACCCCGGAGGTGTTATTTTCTTTTGCGGCACAGATTGGGGCTTTTTTTTTTTTAAAGAGGTCTTGATTTAACCCTAACCCTAAACTTTCCCATAGGCTCAACACGCACCTAACCCCAATCTGTGCCGCAGGAAAAAAAACGCACCCCGGAGTGGGGGGGGGGGGGGGGGTACAAGGCGTGGTGAATGAAGTGTCTTTCACATAACGCTGTTTAGCGGGGAATCCCAGTAGCGGGGAATCCCAGTAGCGGGGAATCCCAACTGACACGTCGCTTCAAACTCTGGTACATTAAATCACTCTCACTGCCTACATTCATTGCCACATAATATTATTGTATTCACTGAACAAGGAGCGGATATCCAGTTTGTTGATTAGTGAGTGAATGTGTATTGATATTATTTCTCTTAATGTTCACGTTTTCATTGATATGCTCTTGTCTTGTGAGTTGACTCTATTTGCAGGTGGATCGTATAATATTATTTGCTTGCCTTGGTTCTACGTCGAGAAACTATTTTTTATTAGAGTGCCATTTTTCGATTGTTATTTAAATTCACTGTTGTGCTTTTCTTTTTCAAATGTGGGGAAGAATGTTTGCATTGTAAATATTCATTAATATGTTCCTTGGGAGAAAATTCTTTAGTCTAGATAAGACACCAATATTTCTAAAAATTCTAGAACAAACATAATCGATATGACATTTCCAATCTAGAGTTTCTTCAATATTAGTACCTAGAAAAATAACACTTGGTTCTTGTTCAATAGCTACATCCGCTATTTTAGCAGGATTGGTGAAATTTGGAACTTTTGTTTTTCTTTGTGCAGTGAAAAATTACATATTTAGTTTTTTCATAATTCAAAAGTAATTTATTACATTTAAATCAATCATTCAATTTTATTAACTCTTCATTTAAAATAGAAACTAAGCGTGTTACATTGTAATGAGAATAAAAAGCAACCGTATCATCTGCAAAATGAAAACATAAGGAATTTGGATGAGCTAAAAATATTATTCAGAATTATATATGATAGGGTTTTATTAGGCTTTCTTTTATTTGAAGTTGAACCGTATGTTTGTCTGATTTAGCGTCTCGTCGAGTAACCTTAATGACTACTTTTAAATGCCATTTTATTATTGACACAGGTTATTGACATTCAAATTCACGGTTTTAATTTTGTTTTGCAAATGATTGAGCTGAATTGAGTTTGCACTATTTAGTTATGTACGGGTGAATAGTGTGTTCGCATTCTCTGATAACTCGCCGAGTAACAAGAGCTAATGGAATGCTATTTCATAATCGTTATTTGTATTCGCTGAAATGCTTTTCTTTTGCAAATCATTGAGCTTGCTCTTTTTAAATATTATGAGGCGAATGGTATGTTTGCATGATTTGAAAAACAAACCATTATCACCATCATCAAATATTATTTATTCTCGTCTTTTTTTAATCCCTCTTTTACCACTTATCAGTTTCATTGGAAAGCGTTCATCATCTCAACCATTATGAAGAAGTTGGCTGTTCTGTTTCTCGTGCTTCTTGTCTTGTAAGTTCTGTATATCTACTCAGGAGCGGCAGGGATCGGGGAGGGGGGGGGGGGGGCACGTTCCCCCCAATTTTTTAGGGGTCGTCCCCCGGAAATTATTGTGAAAAAGTGTATAGCAAATACTGGCTGATTAAAGACTGCAATACAAGTTTTGGCTCTGAGGGACCCGTTTAGACTAATAAAAGTGCAAAAACCTTTCTTTATAATATTATGTAACAAATAAAGTACTGCTTTTAACATCTGATGTCCTTTCTTAATTTTTTTTCTAATGTTAGGTGCCAGCCTTTACCAATTTAATAATTGCCCCGTTTTTACTTCTGATAAATAAACATTTCAAAATCTTATAAAGTTGTGTAGGCGGCAGTGCGATTAATGTGAATTAATAGGGAAAAAGTGGCTCTTTTCAGAAGAGAAAAATGGCACTTATCAGAGTTGAATGTACCCTTCAGTTAGAATGTGAAAACGGCACCTTAGATTTTGTTTTCATTTGTTGAACCATGGACCTATTACAAATGGACACTGATTGGTACCACGATATTCGTGCACCTGACTCTGTCAAAAGTACCATAATAACATTCCAAACATGCTTCCAAGCTTTGATCTCATCACGACCGCCGCCAGCCAGCCATAAAAGAACCAAAGCTGTGCCTTGAAGAATCAACAAAATGCTTGCGAAAAAGTAACTGAATCGCTTGAAATCACGGAAATGCATGTGCATTTGTGGAGTACATAATATAGACGTATATGAAGTTTTCAATAGGAAATTAGAAGTAGTTTACAAGAGAAACCTGAACATTTGGCTGTAACACAATGATTTTAAACTTCATTTTAAAACTTATCCTATCCATTTCCAATGAAAAGAACTTAAGAAGGTAATAGGACAATAAAGAATATGTATTTTTCAAAGTTTGGCAAGTCCAGATATATGTCCACCAGTGTCCACTTCTTTAATAATCAATCTAATATCACACGAATTGTCATAATTTGGGGTGCACTGC
Organism: Strongylocentrotus droebachiensis; assembly: GCA_035222895.1. Lineage (NCBI taxonomy): Eukaryota > Metazoa > Echinodermata > Echinoidea > Camarodonta > Strongylocentrotidae > Strongylocentrotus > Strongylocentrotus droebachiensis. Next base: position 60,283 of record JAVYIG010007370.1, read on the forward strand.
TCCTCTAACTGGTCTTAAGTCGCGAAAATTTCGCAACGACACAGCCAGCCGGTGAATGAGCTGGGGGGGGGGGGGGGGAGGGAAGAGCTCTTAAAAAGAAAAAATTGTCCCGGAAATTTGGCCGACCGATATTTCGTTCATTTAAGGGGGGGGGGGTAAGGTCACTTTTTTTGTACTCCATTTGGCACAAAAAAAAATTGAGGGGGGGTGGTTCCTCCAAAACACACACATATAAACAAAAAATTGAGGAGGGTTCGACCCCCCCCCCCCCCCTGCGTACGCGCCTGCTCTGGGTCCCGGCCCATCGAAAAGAATCTGAAGAAATGCAAAAGGTTCTTTTGTCTGTGATGACGCGTGTTTACTTAATCAACATTGTCGCGTCAAATGAATGTCCTCATCAACATACACATATCATATATGATAAAAGAAAGACTCTCATTATGGCCAAATAAAAAAAAACATGTTTATTGTCCTGTCTTTTTGAAAAAAGGGGATGGAGGAGGCCCTTTATTTTCCTATCAAAATGGCCGCTCAAAATGGCCGCTCGCTACATTTTTCCTGACAGTCGGGCTTTTTTTCAAGATGGCCGCCGATGTTGCTTTTTTTAAAATCAGAAATAGATCATTTTAGAGGTATGTTTTTCATGTTTTGATGCATTGAAGAAAAACAAATTATTCAAAAAAAAAACATTGGAGGCGGCCCCCAAAAAGGAAGCGGACGGGGACGCTAAACATGTTTTTATTTAGATGGCCTATTAGCCCATGTGTAGTAGGGTCCATGGTTGAGTAAATATTAAAAGTGTTCCTATAAATATAAAATTGAATTTGAATTTGAATGTTTGTAATCAATACCATGATCATGTTCTAATTGCATTAACTTTCTTGTCTCTGAATTAATCTCATTCAGGAGCAGCGCCAATGCCAGCGTGTCGTCGGACATCGCATGGGGTGTTGGAACAATCGCAGTTGGAGCCGTTGCAGCACCTGTAGTGCTTACTGCTGTCGGCTTTACAACGGCTGGTATTGCTGCAGGGTCATGTGCCGCGGGAATGATGTCAGCCGCCGCCACCACTGGGTATGGCGCAGGTGTGGTCGCTGTGCTCCAAGCTACTGGAGCAGCCGGTTATGTGGCACCCACTGTGGGAGGCGTGGCTTCAGTCGTTGCAAAGGCTTTATATGATAATAGTTAGAAGTTATTCTTTGGAGATTAGAATTTTGTATGTACCATACTTCCATACGTCGCCCTTGGCTTAATCTAAGTTAATCAAACCGTCATTTTAGCCAATTCAATTTAATTTTGCACACTATACCCGATGTCGATCTTCCCGTTGTACCCTAATCTTAAAACTTAATCTCTCGTGCAGATATATCTCTATGTTAGAACATTGCAGTTTCCATTTCATTGATTTGTCTGCTTTCTGTTTCAAAAAGTTGTATCTGCTGTACATGTATTCTCAACTGTTTTCATTAACTGTATTAATATGTAAAGCGTCAAAAAATATTATGAGCCACACTAATATTATCTTAATTATCGTTATTGTAATCATTATTATCATCATCATCATCATTTTGAAATAATAATTCGCATTTTGCACGATAGCTTCAAGAAACTGTGACTTATCTAACTGACATAATGACAAAGCCCCGAACTGTAGAGGGAAGGGACTAGCAGACAGAAATTCTCCGACAAGCAAAAAACCTTAAAAGAGAATAAACATGTATAATTAGCACAACGTAACTCTAGTTTATGCCGGATTTGATCTGGATGCGGAAAGGATGCAGGCCCCTGCTCCTGAATCCTCCCAACGAGAACGAGATAAACCTTGAATATAATTAAGGCGTGTAGATATTCCTCTTTCATTGTTCCGTAATTAGAGTGCACAATATTATTGTTAAATGAAACTTAAAGGCTTCCATTAATTTGTAATACAATACTTGTGTTCAACCCAACTTCATTTTGAAGTGATATCGTAGTCTTCAGTTACTCCTTTTGTCATGCGTGATGACTAATAAATTTAGAGAAGAAGAAAACAAAATTGGTTTGATGATGTTCCTATATATTGGGGCTATGGTGTATATTAAGGAAAACACACCAAACAATTTCTGTATTTTTTTTTTCAGATCGCGGAGAAGATCAAAGAATATTATTGTACAGGGGCACCGCCTTATAGAGCACCAGAGTTGAGCAAAATATTGTTGAATATGTTAAGTATTGGCTGGGATATGACCATCTAAATAAATAGATTGCCAATGGGAACTCAGTGTTATATTGCTCTGGTTCATAATGTTATGAACCAGATAACACTGAGTTCCCATAGGCAATCTATCTATTCAGATGGTCATATCTCAGCCAATATTTAACATATTCAATTGAGAAATCGAGAAATTCCTAAAAATACTTGTTTGATGACGTCACGCTCCACCACTCTATAGGGTGACTAATGTCAACATTTATTTAGTGCATGTATGGTGTCATACTCCGTCCTCAAATGGCGCTGGAATGAACTTCTTTGCTCTGAAAACATTTGCCTCTATGTCTGTCTCCATCACCCCCTTCTCTCTCTCGCTCTCTCTCTCTTTCTCTCCCTCTCTCTCTCTCTCTCTCTCACCATTTCTCTCTCTCTCTTTCTCTCTCTCTCTCTCTCTCTCTCTCTCCCCCCTCTCTCTCTCTCCCTCCTCTATTTCTCTCATGCTGTCTTCAACAGTCTTACAAATTATCTTTTCGACCCCTATGTCATGAGGGCATGACTTATATAGTATATATTTTTAATAAATTATCTACTGTGCGACAGAAAGACCCATTTAAGATGAGGAAAGAGAGGGGGTGATGGAGAGAGAGAGAGAGAGAGGGGGGGGGGGGGGTATTTGGGGCTGCATAACAAGACGTTAGGGATGTCGCAATTAGCAAGGTGAAAATTGATCAACAGAGAGAAAGACAGACAGAGATAGAGGTACAGAGTTAGAGATGGGGGGGGGGGGAGAGCGAGAAAGATAGAGGGGGAGGAAGGGGAGACCGAGAAAGAGAGAGGCCTGGGAGACAGAGAGCTGTGTATACAAATGGATATCACTCACAACTAAATATCAAATAAGAAAAACTATTTGTCTATCTTTTTCTTCAATCTAATGATTTTATTTGGCACATATTATAGCATCGTTGTTTTTCATATAAACTGTAAGCAGAGATAAAAGCACAATAAATGCATTTAATATTGTTCTACCAACATGCACGTGAGAAAGATACCAAAGAATACGTTCCTGTTGAGTTGATTTGAATCCATTCCAAATTATAAATTATATTTGCAGGTGAATCGTAAAATATTATTTGCTTGCCTTGGTTCTACGTCGAGAAACTATTTTTCATTAGAGTGCCATTTTCGATTGTTATTTAAATTCACTGTAGTGCTTTTCTTTTTCAAATGTTGAGTTTTATTTTTCAATTCAATTCAATTCTTTATTCAACCAGTATAAAACAATTTATAATGAAAATATACAATATAGGCCTAATGGTTAGGACCCCTTAGAAGCAGAAATCTGCTTGTAATGGGGGCGCTGTAACAAACAATAACAAGATAATTAACATAAATTAATAATAAAAAGTAAAGACTTGCATAATACAAGTACGCACATTAGCACATACACCACAACACACACACACGCGCGCGCGCTCACCCACACAAACACACCCACACACACACACACGTCCATAAAGAAGGTTACACAGAAAGAATAGAAAGGAGCGAAAAAGGGAAAGAAAGAGATAGATGTGAAAGAGAAGTCTACTCAATCATGGATACCATTCTTTGAAAAATACCCTTTTTGTACATTGATTTAAATCTGCTAATTGTGGAACTGGATCTTAGGTCATGATTCAAGGAATTCCATTCCCGTACCCCAACAAATGATATAGAATTATACAGTGAAAATGAACGACAAATATTGGGTGATATAAGTTTTGACTTTGACGAGTGGGGTAATTGTGAATAGAAGAATTTGTTTGGAACATTTTAATAAAAACAGATGGTAACAGCTTAATATGAAATTTAAACATAAATATTCATGTATTAAATTTTATCAAATCATATACAGGAATAATTTTCAGTTTCATAAATACAAGTACAAGGCCCGCCCCCCCCCCCCCCCCCAACTCAGTGTTATTTAGGGTACGCACAGGGGCGTAGACAACAGGGGGGATGAGGGGGATGCATCCCCCCACCTCACAAGGTGGGGGGGGGGTGGCATGTACAATCATCCCCCCAGGTTTTGGGAATGATATTTGCTTACTTAATAAGTCATAATGATGATAATAATAGTAATAATAATAATGATAACAATTATAATATTAATAATAATAATAATTATGATGATAATAATAATCCTCATCATTATTGTAATTGTGTTTATTGTTAGCCGCATTCACACGGTGAAAGCCAATTCTAAAACAGAATAGAAAATGAATGTGATACAACAGTATACATAATAATTCGTGACAGAGAGTACCATACAACTACGGTATCTTTATAACAAGTATTATTCAAACAAACATATATAATTATGTATAATCATGAATTGTTCAACTTCATGCTCCCACTACATGACTATTGTTACACTAATACTGATATCAGGACTGACTGGTATACATTAGTTTGTTGTTAAGCTTGCAGCAGCTACATATTTTCTGTATTGTTAACTATTTATTTATTTTTGTTTTATTTAAGATGCACTTTGTTTTGTATTCATTTAAAGTATATTGATTGATGCATGAAGACATAAGTTTGAAATGTTTAAAGAAGTTTGTTTCATGTAAAGCGCAGTGTGAATTTACCCTGTCTTGAAATGCGAGATAAAAGGAACCTATTAGTATTAGCATTATTATTATTATTATTATTATTATTATTGTTATTATTATTATTATTATTTTTATTATTATTATTATTATTATTATTATTATTATTATTATTATTATTACTATTACTATTATAAGACTGAGATCAAATAGAAGTAATTAATGCCCTAATTTGAAACGATGCAATGCCGTTATGGTTCCGATTTCTTCACAAACTTACAAAGCAGTATTGTTACTCCATGGATCATAGTGATACTGTTTATGTTTTTTGTATCTGTATGTTAATGAGCCGCCAGCCAATATCCATCTATGGATACTATGCCTGTTTCTTTGAGGTAAAAAAAAAGCATAGTATGTACGTATTCATTATGCTTTATAATGAACAGACATATTGTTCAAAGTTTAATCCTTATTTGTTTGTTGTTTATGTGTTCTATTCACAAATGGCCACAGAGGCTGTTTTCATTCATAACCACATACCCCTATCAAGACAACAAAGACTATACCTGCGTGTACACAGTTGACATTTTTTTTTTTTTGAAGAGGTGTAACAGCAAAATTCAGAGATAAATAAATACGTAGTGTGGTTCAATATGCAATACTAGGCACTTTTAGAAATGCACGTCAAGAGCTTTGACTGCAACGTGTGACGTCATTTTAAGGCACTGCGCCTGCGTCACGTGGTCTCAGTCGGCGATCGAGAATGCGTCAACCTTGATTTTCCTAAATCTAGTACATGCAATACATACATACATATTGACATTTATAAAGCGCCTTTACATGCTGAAATGTGTAGAACAGGTATCACATGCACCTGTTCTACACATATTTACATATTAGCAGTGAAGGGATGTTCTTTTGTTGAGGGTAGAATGAGGAATGTCCTCTTTCTTTGTCCGTGATGTTTATTGTGTTACTTCCTGCATGCATATCGTCGAGTGCAATCTAAAAGATTTCTAATTGTAGCCAACATGGGCAGTTAAGTACGTTGACACGCATGATCAGTCGGCGTTCGTCGTGTTCTCGTTCACTCATTCTAAAAGTCCCTACTATGTGTCAGTCCATTCTGTATTCGTATGCCACGGTGTGTAGATCTTGTCGATGTATGTCTGTCCATTCAAGGCGTAGTATGTGTGTGTGTGTGTGTGTGTGCGTGTGAGTATGCGTGTGTGTGTGTGAGTATGTGTGTGTGTGCGTGCACGCTTGTGTGTGTTATTTTACCTCATTAAGTATGCATCAGATTGCACGATTTCAAGTTCAAAATTGCAAAAGCTCCCTACCGTGGCAGGGGGGACACCCCCCTCCCACACCCTCCCCCCGCTCGGTCGCTTCGCTCCCTCGCTCGGGCGCTTTGCGCCCTCACTAGCGTTGGCAGCCCAGTCATCCCCCCAGGTGTCAAACCTGTCTACGCCACTGGGTACGCATATGCATGTTCCCTCCTTTTGAAAACACCCCCTAAGTCCGGTGTGTAAAACGGGCTTTTGTGTACTACGAGCCGGACTTTGGTGCGTAAAAAGTACCCCTTTACCGGACATTTTGGTAACACGCATGCGGTCCCTCCGAGGCGTTATTTTCTTCTGCGGCACAGATTGGGGCTTTTTTTTTTAAAAAGAGGTCTTGATTTAACCCTTACCCGAACCCTAACCCTAAACTGTCCCATAGGCTCAACACGCACCTAACCCCAATCTGTGCCGCAGAAAAAAATAACGCACCCCGGAGTGGGGGGGGGGGGGGGGGGGGGGGGGGGTACAAGGCGTGGTGAATGAAGTGTATTTCATATATCGCTGTTTAGCGGGGAATCCCAGTAGCTGGAAATCCCAGTAGCGGGGAATCCCAACTGACACGTCACTTCAAACTCTGGTACATTAAATCACTCTCACTGCCTACATTCACTGCCACGTATTATATTCACTGAACAAGGAGCGGATATCCAGTTTGTTGATTAGTGAGTGATTGTGTATTGATATTATTTCTCTTAATTTTCATGTTTTCATTGATATGCTCTTGTCTTGTGAGTTGACTCTATTTGCAGGTGGATCGTATAATATTATTTGCTTGCCTTGGTTCTACGTCGAGAAACTATTTTTATTAGAGTGCCATTTTTCGATTGTTATTTAAATTCACTGTAGTGCTTTTCATTTTCAAATGTGGGGAAGAATGTTTGCATTGTAAATATTCATTAATATGTTCCTTGGGAGAAAATTCTTTAGTCTAGATAAGACACCAAAACATAATCGATATGACATTTCCAATCTAGAGTTTCTTCAATATTAGTACCTAGAAAAATAACACTTGGTTCTTGTTCAATAGCTACATCCGCTATTTTAACAGGATTGGTGAAATTTGGAACTTTTGTTTTTCTTTGTGCAGTGAAAAATTACATATTTAGTTTTTTCATAATTCAAAAGTAATTTATTACATTTAAATCAATCATTCAATTTTATTAACTCTTCATTTAAAATAGAAACTAAGCGTGTTACATTGTAATGAGAATAAAAAGCAACCGTATCATCTGCAAAATGAAAACATAAGAAATTTGGATGAGCTAAAAATATTATTCATAATTATATATGATAGGGTTTTATTAGGCTTTCTTTTATTTGAAGTTGAACCGTATGTTTGTCTGATTTAGCGTCTCGTCGAGTAACTTAATGACTACTTTTAAATGCCATTTTATTATTGACACAGGTTATTGACATTCAAATTCACGGTTTTAATTTTGTTTTGCAAATGATTGAGCTGAATTGAGTTTGCACTATTTAGTTATGTACGGGTGAATAGTGTGTTCGCATTCTCTGATAACTCGTCGAGTAACAAGAGCTAATGGAATGCTATTTCATAATCGTTATTTTTATTCGCTGAAATGCTTTTCTTTTGCAAATCATTGAGCTTGCTCTTTTTAAATATTATGAGGCCAATGGTATGTTTGCGTGATTTGAAAAACAAACCATTATCACCATCATCAAATATTTTCCCCGCATTTTATTCATTCTCGTCTTTTTTAAATCTCTCTTTTACCACTTATCAGTTTCATTGGAAAGCGATCATCATCTCAACAATCATGAAGAAGTTGGCTGTTCTGTTTCTCGTGCTTCTTGTCTTGTAAGTTCTGTATATCTACTCAGGGGCGGCGGGGACGGGGGGCACGTCCCCCCTATTTTTTAGGGGGTCGTCCCCCCGGAAATTATTTTGAAAAAGTGCACACAAAAAATGTATAGCAAATACTGGCTGATTAAAGACTGCAATACACTTTTTGGCTCTGAATGGCCCGTTTAGACTAATAAAAGTGCAAAAATCTTTTCTTCATAATATTATGTAACAAATAAAGTACTGATTTTTACATTTGATGTCCTTCCTTAATGTTATTTCTAATATTAAGGGCCAGCCTTTACCCATTTAATAATTGCCCCTTTTTACTTCTGATAAATAAATATTTCAAAATCTTATAAAGTTGTGTAGACGGCAATGCGATTGATGTGAATACCCTTCAGTTAGAACGTAAACAACGGCACCTTAGATTTCGTTTTCCTTTGTTGAACCATGGACCTATTACAAATGGACACTGATCGGTACCATAATATATTCGCGCACCTGACTCTGTCAAAAGTATCATAATGACATTCCAAACATGCTTCCAGGCTTTGAACTCATCACGACCGCCGCCAGCCAGCCATAAATGAACCAAAGCTGAGCCTTGAAGAATTTACAAAATGCCTGCGCAAAAGAAACTGAATCGCTTGAAATCACGAAAATGCATGTGCAGTTGTGGAGTACATATAAATATGAAGTTTTCAATAGGAAATTAGAAGTAGTTTACAAGGGAAACCTGAAAAATTGGCTGTAACACATTGATTTTAAACTTCATTTTAAAACTTATCCAATCCATTCCGAGGGAAAGAAGGTAATAGGACAATAAAGAATATGTATTTTTCAAAGTTTGGCAAGTCCAGTTAAATGTCCACGAGTGTCCACTTCTTTAATAATCAATCTAATATCACACGAATTGTCATAATTTGGGGTTCATTGCTCCTCTAACTGGTCTTAAGTCACGATACTTTTCCTAAAACTACACTCTGGGCCAGTACACTGTAAAAAAATAATAGTCGAAATAACTCTTGAATAAAATTGAGGAAAAGAATTGCCTTATTTTTATTAAGTAAATATTACCTACGGCATCTTAAGTAGAATTTACTTATTTTGCTGAATAAATTTTTACTCAGTTAAATCGAGTTACATTAACGTAAATAATTTAAGTATTGTAATCGTTTTAGACAATTAAAAAAAATCTATGATAGGATTACATATTGCACGATTTGGTACCCATCTAATCTAACAAGTAACATCCACTAATCATTCACTACTTCTATTTAAGATTTAACCGTATATATCTACCACCATCACAAACTATTACATACGCTTCAATTCGACACATATTGAAAGGCTCCAAATTGTATATATACTTGATCGTAGCATCTTAAAAGGAAAATTGGTTGACAATTTCCTGAAATATCAAGTTTTGATTTGTTTTGAACTGGGTAACAATTAAAAATTGTCTCGTCTTTGCTTAGCCATGTTAAATGAATTAGTAAATGTTTTAAAGTCCTTAAATTTTCATTCAACCACAAAAAAGAATTGTTTTATTTGAAAAAGAGTTTAATTTGGTCTTAATGAATATTCATAAATTATGTAAATATTTCTATTACGCACTGCATCGGTCCTTACTTTAAAAAGATAAGAATAATCAACATAAATTGTTTGAGTAATACGTATAATTTCTGATTTTGAGTTAAAATTGCTAAATTAATACAAGCTGAAATTACTTAAAGTTCTGATGTATTGATTTTACTTAAATATTCCACGTATGTTCTACTAAATTGAAAGTTTGAGTTAGCAAGACTTAAATTTAGTGCGTAAGTGGCAAAACTAATGTTTTCAAGTAAATTCTACATGGAAAAAATACGTAAAAATTACCAATGAACAAATTCTTTTTTACAGTGTAGCGTACGCAGGTTTTTTTCGAGGGAGGGGGTTAAAATTTGAAAATCGCGCCAAAATTTTTCCAACGACTCAGGGGGGGGGGGGGGGGGGGGGGGTAAGAGCTCTTTAAAAAAAAAATTGTCCCGGACATTTGAAAATTTGGCCGACCGATATTTCGTTCAGTTAAGGGGGGGGGGGTTAGGTCACTTTTTTTGGTTACCCTTTGGCACACACACACACACACACACACAAGTTGAGGGGGTGGGGGGGGGGGGGGGGTTCCTCCAAAACACACACATTAAAAAAATAAATTGAAGGTGGTTCGACCCATCCATGGTTGATTGAATATTAAAAATGATCCTATAAATATAAAATTGAATGTGAATATGAATGTTTGTATTCAATACCATGATCATGTTCTAATTGCATTAACTTTCTTGTCTCTGAATTAATCTCATTCAGGAGCAGCACCAATGCCAGCGTGATGTCGGACATCGGATGGGGTGTTGGAACAATGGCAGTAGGAGCCGTCACAGCACCTCTACTGCTTACTGCTGCCGGCTTTACAGGGGCCGGTATTGCTGCTGGGTCTATAGGGGCGACAATGATGTCAGTCGCCGCCACCACTGGGTATGGCGCGGGTGTGGTCGGTACGCTCCAAGCTGCTGGAGCAGCCGGTTATGTGGCACCCACTGTGGGAGGCGTGGCTTCTGTCGTTGCAAAGGCTTTATATGATAATAGTTAGAAGTTATTCTTTTTGGAGATTAGAATTTTTGATGTACCATACTTCCATAGGTCGCCCTTGGCTTAATCTAAGTTAATCAAACCGTCATTTTAGCCAATTCAATTTAATTTTGCACACTGTACCCTATGTCGATCTTCCCGTTGTACCCTAATCTTTCAAGTTAACCTCTCATGCAGATATATCTCTATGTTAGAACATCGCAGTTTCCATTTCATTGATTTGTCTGCTTTCTGTTTCAAAAAGTTGTATCTGCTGTACATGTATTCTCAACTGTTTTCATTAACTGTATTAATATGTAAAGCGTCAACAATTATTATGAGCCACACTTATATTATCTTAACTATCGTTAATGTAATTATTATTATTATCATCATCATCATGATTTTGAAATAATAATTCGCATTTTGCACAATAGCTTCAAGAAACTTTGACTTATCTAACTGACATAATGACAAAGCCCCGAACTGTAGAGGGAAGGGACTAGCAGACAGAAATTCTCCGACAAGCAAAAAACCTTAAAAGAGAATAAACATGTATAATTAGCACAACGTAACTCTAGTTTATGCCGGATTTGATCTGGATGCGGAAAGGATGCAGGCCCCTGCTCCTGAATCCTCCCAACGAGAACGAGATAAACCTTGAATATAATAAAGGCGTGTAGATATTCCTCTTTCATTTTTCCATAATTAGAGTGCACAATATTATTGTTAAATGAAACTTAAAGGCTTTCATTAATTTGTAATACAATACTTGTGTTCAACCCAAGTTCATGTTAAAGTGATATCGTAGTCTTCAGTTACTCCTTTTGTCATGCATGATGACTAATACATTTTAGAGAAGAAAAACAAAACAAAATTGGTATGATGATGTTCCTTATGCACTGTAAAAAAATAAAAATCGAAATAACTCAATAAAATTGAGGAAAAGAATTGCCTTATTTTTATTAAGTAAATATTACCTACGGCATCTTAAGTAGAATTTACTTATTTTGCTGAATAAATTTTTACTCAGTTAAATCGAGTTACATTAACGTAAATAATTTAAGTATTGTAATCATTTTAGATAATTAAAAAAAAAGCTACGATAGGATTACATATTGCACGATTTGGTACCCATCTAATCTAACAAGTAACATCCACTAATCATTCACTACTTCTATTTAAGATTAATCACTAATCACTAACACATACGCTTCAATTCGACACATATTGAAAGGCTCCAAATTTTATATATACTTGATCGTAGCATCTTAAAAGGAAAATTGGTTGACAATTTCCTGAAATATCAAGTTTTTATTTGTTTTGAACTGGGTAACAATTAAAAATTGTCTCGTCTTTGCTTAGCCATGTTAAATGAATTAGTAAATGTTTTAAAGTCCTTAAATTTTCATTAAACCACAAAAAAGAATTGTTTTATTTAAAAAAGAGTTTAATTTGGTCTTAATGAATATTCATAAATTATGTAAATATTTCTATTACGCACTGCATCGGTCCTTACTTTAAAAAGATAAGAATAATCAACATAAATTGTTTGAGTAATGCGTATAATTTCAGATTTTTAGTTAAAATTACTAAATTAATACAAGCTGAAATTACTTAAAGTTCTTATGTATTTGATTTTACTTAAATATTCCACGTATGTTCTACTAAATTGAAAATTTGAGTTAGCAAGACTTAAATTTAGTGCGTAAGTGGCAAAACTAATGTTTTCAAGTAAATTCTACATGGAAAAAATACGTAAAAATTACCAATGACCATTTTTTTTTTACAGTGTGTAGAGCAACGTCGATCTGGCGCTGCTCAGTGGCTGCCTGGCTCACGATCAATTGGGCAAAAAGAATTTCCATTTTCGGTATAACTTAATAAAATTTGGAGTAGACTTTAAAAGATTATTATTATTATTATTATTATTATTATTATTGGGCCTATGGTATATATAAAGGAAAAAAACACCAAACAAATTTCTGAATTGTATTTTTTCAGATCACGGAGAAGATCAAAGAATAATAAAAATGTTGGTATTGAAAAAGATAGAGGGGCCACGAGAAGATCTGGGTCATTGGTGGGGGTGTTCCCTTGTAGGGTACAGAGCCATCTATACACAGAGTTTAGCCAAACCGAGAAGATCTGGGCCAATGGGTGGGGGTGTTCCCTTGCTTGTAGGGTACAGAGCCATCTATACACAGAGTTTAGCCAACCCGGTTCGAGTTGGACACAATATGGCGACTACTGCTTTGTTGGGCAAGCACAAAACAAAAGAATATACGTCATGTTGTGACCCAGTGAAACCAAGTTGGCCAAACTCTGTCTATAGATGGTTCTGGAAGGGTGTGGTCACATGCCACTTATGATCCTTGACTACATTTGCCACTCCATACCCAGGAGAGAAATGGGGACCTGGCAGAGTGACGAATGCATTTATGTTAGTAATGGCCATTTGCCCTCACGGTGACATGGTAGGATTACTCCCAAAGGGAGTGGAGATGGTGCACATTGTGCGTGAATAAATCCAATGACCGGGGTAATACTGTTATGTGCTTTAGTAGTAGTAGTCGTCGTCGTCGTCATAGAATCATCATTATTATTATTGCTATTATTATTATTATTATTATTATTATTAATTTCATTATTATTATTATTATCATTATTATTATACTCCTTACAATATCATCCTATTCATTTGATTCTAGCAAAGAGAGAGAAAGAGAGGGGGAAAAGATCGGAGATTGACTCAAGGAGAGAGACAGGGGGTAGGGGTAGACGAGCGAATAAAGAGAGGGGAAAGGGAAAGGAGGAGGAAGAGAGAGATCGAGAGGATGGGATGGGTGGACGATGAAAAGGAGAGAGGGAGAGGGGCATGGGTGGACGAGTGATTTAAAAGGAGAGAGGGAGAGAGAGAGAGAGAGAGGATGGGTGGACGATGAGTGATTTAAAAGGAGAGAGGGAGAGGGGGCATGGGTGGACGAGTGATTTAAAAGGAGAGAGGGCGAGAGAGAGAGAGAGAGAGATAAGAGAGAGAGAGAGAGAGGATGGGATGGGTGGACGATGAGTGATTTAAAAGGAGAGATGGAGCGGGGGAGGAGGAAGAGAGAGGGGCATGGGCGGACACAACACATTAGAGAACGAAAGGGGGAAGGAAGGGAGAGGCGGATGAGTGAATTAAAGAGAGAGAGAGAGAGAAATCGACAGATAAGGGATGGCCAGGTTGAACAATAAGTTGGGTTTAGCCATTGATGAGGTAGGCTACTCGTTTTGCACAACGTATGTGTTTCGTTTTATCTGATTCTCTCTAAAATATAATGTTCACGAGTAGAAATTTAAATTTAGATTTTTTAGTCTTCGTTCAACTTAAATACGTTTTCAGCACCCACTGCTTCTAGTGAACCAACAACCAATATACATTGTAGACCTATACGTCTAAGACCTCGAGGGAGAACAGAGCCATTATGTTACTGGTTCTGAATATAGAGCAATCTTAAAGTTAATACAAAGTTTTGGTATGGGGTCATGAATTTGGTTCAAATGAACATATTGGAAGCATATGCGATCCTACAATATTCAGTGATCGTTGTCACGGTTGAAATCGAGTCTAAAGTTATAAAATTGTAAATAATAAACTCGTTATGATGTATAGCTCCCTCTCAAGGTCAAGATATTAATTAAGCTATAAAACAATTTTTCTTGACTAAAATCGACCAATTAGCTATTCCCGTTTAGAAATGATATATCCCAACTACATATTCTGAGAATTTCATGGTCGCAGCTACCATTGTACGGCCATAGGCGCTATTTAAAATGTATCAAAATGTGTTTTAGGGGCTAAATTTTCTAGTGCTTTTAAAACATCCACAGGGGCATCCAAATATATCAAAATTGTAAAGAATCACTATCCGCCAAATTTTCAAAATTTCCCGAAACTTTGTATTACCTTTAACGTATATTCTTTGAATTATTGATTTGCCTATTTCTTAACCTTCATATGTATTGATTCGGATCTATTCAGTTTTTCACCCATTATGCTCTACATATTGTAACGAAACCGGTTCCTGTCGATGTTCTTCCCAGCAGTTTATCTTGTCAGGATGCCTCCTGCTGGCAGGTTTTCCTAGTCCGGTATAAATTTCGCCGTGGATCCGTTTGGCAGAGATATACTGCCCCGTTGACGTTGACACCACCTCTCGACCACCGTCCAGTCGACACTACCAGACCGTCACAGGTCTGTACTTCACCACCGTCTACTACCAACCGTTGTACCGTCGTGTACCACCAGCCGACTAAACCATTCCGCTTCTGCACCTGTCAAACGTCTATACCAGTCTGCTTGTGCATGGCCGCACCAGTTTGCTTCATGCACCTTTCAGACGTCTATACCAGTCTGCTTGTGCATGCAACTTCAATTGGCCGCATCAGTTTGCTTCATGCATGCACCTTCAAACAACCAGACCGTCTGTCTTTGAACAGTCAGCTTACTCGACCATGCCACTGGCTCTGCTACGCAGTAGTCCCTACCATCCGTCTACTCCAGACCACGATCACTGGACCAACGAAAGAGCAACCCCTGGTATTGTCTAATGCAAGAACGCAAAAGACCCAACAAGCACAACCTAGATCCTAACCATGGTCGTCACCTAAGATCAGAAATCAATCTTAGGCTTCCTCATGGAAAGACATGCAAACGATCATATCAATCAATTCGTTGCACGCAATACTTTATTGGGCAAATATCCAAACATAGTCTGATTGCTTTACAGTGTAATTGTGCCCAGTGGGCGACGGCAATAGAAACTCATCGACACGAGACACACTTGATTTATATACACATTTCTTAGACATTTGTTATTCTCGTTAGGTTTCCAAGAATTACATAAACATTGATATAACTTCACTTTCCAATATCAGATTGAAACAAACCATATATCAAATGAAAGCACTAGTTTTAATCTATAAAACAAAACAGAAGAGAACAAGTAATTATTCATGGTAGAAAAGTAATTAGACTAAAACTGTCGAAAACATGCACGATCAAACATTCTTGAAATTGACACGTGACTATAGCGTCGTATATTTAACTTGAATTACGCCATCTACGCCGAAATAGCTATCTACGAAATGAAACCAATTTCGTGACAATATTGTAATAGATACACTATCAGATTAGTAATTTTTAACAAAATAAAGAGAAGGTTGAACTCTAGTAAAGATGAACAATATTTAGTAAGTTTTATCAATCGGTCTAGGTAATTTTTTAGAGAAAAAAAAAACCAAATAGAAATGTCCCCTAAAAATGATTGCTCCTCGACTGCCCTCATACTCGAAAAATGATGAGAAATAGTTGGGAAAATTTGCCCAAATTTCATCCCAAATGTCCATAGACCCATACTTATATCTATCTGTGTGCAATGGATATAATTGTCCGAAAATTGAGTCAATTCTTTTCGTTTTGATGATACCAACATTTTCAATTATTCTTTTATATTACATAATCAACTGTTAGAAACAGTCCTTTCACAATCTATAATCATATGACCAGCAATAACTTATCAGTGTCGTAGTTTTGTTTTTGCTGTTTAATATACGTATAAAGGCAACTTTGTGGAATAAAATAATCCTCTTTTCACCTATTTATTTTATGATCGACTGCAAAGATCTTTGTGACAGAAATATAACGCGAGTTTATAGTCCTGGTGCGGATGGAGGAAACAGGGAGGAGGTCACTTCTAAAATAAGCAATGGTATGGTGTAGAAAATATCCCAAGAAACGCTTTAAAAACGCTCAGACGTAAGGATAAACTTGCTTCCTATCCAGTGATTAAAACAAATACAGAATCATATCATGAATCTTAGTATCTACGAAAGAAAATGGTCAAAGTATCTGACACCATTATGATACTGAAATAGAGATGATAGATATAAATATAGTATTTAGAATGGTTTGATAAAATAACATATCATTTCAGATAAATTTCATGAATGGAAATTTAACAAGACAGTTTATCAACATAACAATAATCTTCACCCAGGTGTTAATGGGTGCCTCAATGATTCGATCGTCACTGTGGTTGAATTATCATGTAGGAGAATAACTTTAACGCCCTCATGGGGTGGAGAATGTGCAGTGTAATGTGCAGAATGGTGATGGAATCCAATGACCGGGCTAATAAAAGCGCTTTGGTTTATTGATGGGAAAGCGCTGATAAGAAACAGGTATTATCATTATTATTAATTTGTTATACTATGAATTATCATGACTTTCTTTGTATCTTCGAAATATCATTTATACGTAACAAACATTGTAACGTTTCTCAAATATTAAGGCATTTTAGAACCTAGACAAAGAGACGAATTTGATGAAAAAACTGATTAATGGAGGGTAGGCATATACTTTTTATAATTCTGAACACAATGCATTGGTATGGTTGGAAATAGTGTTGTCAAAGTATCAATAAAATAATAAACGCAAGGCATGTACTACAATACAATGATGAATTGTGAGCGCCCAATGAAAATAGATGTTGAGAGTTTGTGTAAAGCGCTATAATATATGTCTGTCATACTTGACGCCTCTGACGCTCCACAATCATTACCCCTACATTGACCTACGCTATACGTATTTCGTTGTGACTTTGGAAAGGAACGATCTTTCTACAAGGACGTTAACCAACCTCTCACAAAGGCTCACGAGCTCACAGGTTCCATGAATGACCCTTACATCGATAGCGATGGCGAGAAAACCTGCGAGATATTAGCTACTTCAATGGCACCCTCTACTGGGCAAAGAGGACAGTCCGAGTTCAATCGCTGTCATGACAGAGTACGATCAAAGCAGCCGATCATTTGACAACAAGAAACCAATGTGATTTACAAACCCTTTCAATGGCTCATCAATAATGTAAATCTATGATCAATATTTGACAGAAAAGAGCCCGGTTGTCTATTGTTAAATTGATTCATCGTTGTCAACATTATCAAGTCAGATATGACGTGGTAAGCCACCGCAAAAAAAAAAAAAAAAAAAAAAAAAAAAGCCGCGTTTTTTAGTTGTTTGTTTGTGTGTTTTTTTTTTTTTTTTTTTTTTTTTTTTTTTTGGGGGGGGGGGGGAGCTTCTCTTATGTAAATGAATGGCAACAAAGGTCCTGCGCAGATTCACTGATCTCTGTGTTATACGATACATAAATATGAAGCGTATTACTCTTCATCATTACGTCATCATAATAACAAAACTACCGCCGTGGTTTTGCCACGCCATATATGAACGAGGCTTTAAGAGACCGGGGAAGGGGGGGGGGGGTGCCGGGTCAACTACACAAAGTCTGCCTACACATTAAATACATATTAAGTTGTAAATGTAGCTGGTAGAATACTTAAATTTCCCACTCTCCACCACTTTGAATATACCGGCCCTGCCCCGCTGTAGCTACAGTTATGTCAATGGGTACTCATCTTAAAGGGAGAATGCTTGAAAGTCACAATTTGTTCTTCTAATTATTGCCTTTTTCGATAATCGACTTACTGTGTGATCATAAATATGCCTTCAGCCGCTCATTTAATGTTTTGAGTGGGATTCGTTTATTTATATATAGGCCTATATATACAGTGCGTCCCAGAAAAAACGAAACCGAGAAGTATCGATGTTTTATCATAACTTAATCACAACCATAATTAATGAATGATACATATTTGGAAAGCTTAGAGTCTCCTCTTTCATGTGATGCTACTCAGATAATGCATATTTCACGCATGAGTGATTAAAAGCAATTTGAAGGAAGGAAACCAAAAAGACATTTGGCGGGCGGTATCTGAATTTCAAAGAAAAATTCATATTTCTAGAAAGTTCACTTTTTGCTCTTTCATATGATACCTCAATCAAGAAAAATGAGCCAGGAATAACAAAGTTCTGTTTGATTAAAGTAGCCCTTACATTTTCATAATTTTAACAAACGAATTCGTTTTCACTGGGTGCCTGCCGTAGCAAAAAGCAGATTTGACAATAGACTTAACTCCGTTTCGTTGACAATTAGCCATGCATGAAGACTCTCGTCTACGGCTGATTGTCAACGAAACGGAGTTAAGTCTTTTGTTAATTTCGTTTATTGATACGGCAGGCAGCCAGTGAAAACGAATTCGTTTAATAAAATTATGGAAATGCAAGCACTACTTTAAACGAACAGAACTTTGTCATTCCTCGCTCATTTGTCCTGATTGAGGTGTCATATGAAAGGGCAGAAACTCAACTTTCTAGAAATATGAATTTTTCTTCGAAATTCTGATACCGCCCGCCAAATGTCTTTTTGGTTTCCTTCCTTCAAATTGCTTTTAATCACTCATGCGTTAAATATGCATTATCTGAGTAGCATCACATGAAAGAGGAGACTCTAAGCTTTCCAAATATGTATCATTCATTAAATATAGTTGTGATTAAGTTATGATAGAACATCGATACTTCTCGGTTTCGTTTTTTCTGGGACGCACTGTATATATATATATATATGTACATGTATATATATCCTGAAGAGTGCAAAATATATATCTGTATTTCAAATATGTATTAAATCCTAATGAACATAAATGGAATCCAAGTCTTCTCAGATATTACCGGTAATTGGTTATGTTATAATAATAATAATAATATTTAGCTTTTATATAGCGCTTTAAACAAATGTCTCTAAGTGCTTTACAAATATACTATTACCCCAGTCATTGGATTCAGTGCTTGCCCGCACACACTGCGTGCACAATCTCCCCTTCTGGGGAGCATTCCAGCCATGCGTTACTTGACGCTCAAAAACTGTTTGACCATCAATGACGGCCGCATCCTACCGAGTCCCTCTCTACCTGGTGTTACGCTAGAAGTGAATAGAAGATTATGAGTCAGCTTCATTGGAATACCTTTCAGCGCCAAGGACTTTTAGAGGGATGGAGTTGTATTTTTTGTTTGGGGAAAACACACGTTACCTTAGAAACATGTTGAGTGGATCGAAACTATGGGATAGCATTAAGCGAAAGCATCAGCCATTTTTGTTGTTGAAGTTACCATAGAAACAAGCTGGTTAAGTTGAGGAAAATAATTGTTGAAATGCACGTTACGATAGAAACAAGCTGATTAAACTGATAGGTAACTATCAACTGATAAAACAAGAAAATGGCCTCGAGTCACTGCTAAACCTCCAAAACTCCAAACCTGCTAAATTGAAATCACTTTTTCTCAGCATTGGTAACAAAATGAAACGAGATGAAAAAGAATGAACGCCATGGCTACCAGAAGTGCAATGCACCGTACACGCCATACACTTATCATCATTATCCATGCAATGAGCCATGGCATGAACACCGCTATTAGTATAATTGCTGAAAACCGAATTAAAAAAAACGACCGATATGCACAATTAGTCAATTTGATATCGAGCCTCATCACATCACCTGCCCAACACATACCAATAACGCGTCACACCTTAATGCTCCCGCTTTGGTAGATTAATAGATGACATCGCTTTCTCCCGATTGTCAGTACTTTCAAAAGTTTGTTTATTCGCATTCTGAGAATAAAATAGGGTTCAATACTCCGGACAAGGTTTGTAATGGTGAAGAAAGAATCCTATTTCATTTCCCAACTTATCATCATAAACCTTTGAAATGACGAGCATTCGGAGAAACAAACCTCGGAATTATGAACTGTCGGAATAAAGAACCTTTCTGATTAATAAACCTTGGAAGTTATGAATCTTTGGAATTATAAACCTTCGATAACAAAAACGAAATAAACTCGGTTTAGTAGGTACATTGTCCGACAAAGTTACGTTTAGATGCTGCTTGTAAGTGTCGGCTTGCATGGTGATGTAGATATACAAGTAGGCTTGCGGGTGCACCATGTGTGAGAGAGAGAGAGAGAGAGAGGGGATTGAGGAGTCCTGAAAAATACTCTGACTCGGTAATCTTTCGGACTGTTTGTTATCTTTCTTAGCTTATAGTTCTAAGGAGAACAATAGCGCTTGGAGAGGATGAGTGGCTCGACGTTTCGAACAGGTTGACTATCCGTCGTCAGGAGGATACAAGGTTACGTTTAGCCTCAACAAATTAATAAGTGATTTTAGACATTATGTAGGTCATCATATTATCCCGACCGAAACTTTCTTCAAAATAAACACATAAATGATAATCATGCCTACAATAAGACCAATGGAAATTAAATTTCTCATTCTACACCTGAATGTTGAATTTGTACACATTAAATTTTAGAAATTATGAGATTTGGAATACCTATCGGCGCCAATGTTTTTTCAGAAATAGAAATTGAAGGAAGATCCTTACTTCGGAAAACTTCTCTAAAAGAATATGATTTTTTGAAAGTTACAATCACTTAACGAATGGAGACTTCAAATTGAATGAATCCGTGATAGCACTGTTATTTATCGTGTCGGACAACTTCCCAATTGTTTTTCAACTCACAAATTACTAAAACGTATTTTTTTTCCTTCAAAAGTATGACTTAATTGGGAGTTTTTTTTCCTTTCTAGAGGACTTATTATAATATGCTTCCCCTAATATATTTTGATGCCCCAAGGGAGGAGACATTTAGAAGAAACATAGAAATTAATGGTATTTTTGTACACGACAAACGGGAGTTAATCATGAAAACGATATGATCTACCGACCAAATAATATTTCAGGGGCAGATCCAGGGGGGGGGGGGGGGTGTTTCGGCGGATTACCCCCCCCCCCCCCTGGGCGGCTAAGTGAAAAAGAACAAAAAGTAAAACAGTAAAACGGCGCAATTTTTTGAAAAAAAACGTGTTCAACCCCCCCCCCCCCCCTTGGCAAACAGCTAGATCCGCCCCTGAATTTGAGATTCGCATAGATTAGGTGATATCATATTTCAAACATTCATGATTCTCTTATTATTGGTCCTGTTTATTTTCATTGCATTGTTTATAGCAGTGATGCTTATGTATACTTATGAATATTGGATCCATCAACTCTTCTCTCTTCTCTTTCTCCCTCTCTCTCTCCCTGCCTCTCTTTCTTACTCTCGTCTCTATTTCTCCTCACCATTTTTTCTTTCCCCTCGCTGTATTTATAACCCTCCTTGGTTCTTTTTTTTTAATTGAATTTGTTTTCCTTCAAATCTTAATTTAAAGAAAACAAAATATTTTGAATCTTTTTTTAGATAAAAATTGACATTTTTTTTGTTCTAATGTTTTTTTTTGTCTTCTTTTTTTTGTCTTCATAATTTTGTTTTTTTGATGCATGATATAACACAAATATACCATGTCTTCTATTCGAGGTACTGGTTAAAACTATGGGCCTCAGTGACTCCAAAAGTACCATTTGCTTCGGGGCTGCGCCCCTCAGCAAATAGTACTATTGGAGTCACCTCTTGCGCATAGTTTTAACCAGAACCTCTCAAGACAGTGTATATTTGTATAATATAGCGCTTAATACCAACGTTTCTCAGCTCAGTGCTAACTGTACTCTGATTACCCTGGATAAGACGCTCTGGTATTTGATGAATGTCTTCCTAAAGTATTAGAGTAACCATTTATATTACCTGGGTAGAGAGTGACAAATGTAGATTGAAGATACTATGTCCCTTTTGCAGCCAACATCAAATTCTGTAGAACTTTGCAGGAAATGAATATGTCATGTATGTCCTATCTGTGAAATTTAAACGTTAGCAGTGTCCTAATATTCAAATTATGCAAGGAAACCTGTTTACTTGCTAGACTTCACTGTCAGACACTATTAAGTGATTGGCTGGCTTTTTTTCTTTTTTTGGTAATAACATACATAAAATGAGCTGTAAAGGGTACATACGCATTATGTCTACATCAATAACCCACTTCTTGTAATGGCCAAAATTAAAGTGATTGAATCTTTGCGCAACATAAAACGTATAATCATTCGGTACAATGGTCTGAACATCAGAATATTACTTACTGGCTCTATAGCTCTTAAGTCGATTCAACAACTAATTGTCGTTATTTTCCCACTTAAAGACATTTTCAAGCCCCCATTTTGTAAAGGGAAGTTCTAAATTAGTATTTACTTTCAAATGCCGTTGGAATTTAACCTTTTCAATTTTTGGGCCTGCAAATGGGACATAGTACCTTTAATGTCTTGCCAAAGGATGTTATTGCTGCCGCAGGTGTTGAACTGTAAACCATGTGATCCTTACTCATAGGCTGTTTACTAGACCACGACACCTTTGAAGGTTGATACATGTGTACTTGTATGTGACTTATATCCAACACGTGTTCAAATACATTAAAAACTCATGAATACTATCAGTAACGACAGCTTGTGCAATACTGTATGATGCACATAGATATTATTTTGGTTCTATTTATTATACTATGCATGTATATGTAGTAAGGATGCTTCTAGATATTATTTGGGGTTCTATTTATTATACTATGCATGTATATGTGGGGATGCTTCTGATGTGGTATTAAAGAAAGAGATATTTATTCTAGTTCAAATTTTGTGTTCATTTGTATTAAGCGCTATATAAAAATTAAATATTATTATTATTATTATGTATTGATGACAATCCTTTTCCTCATCTCGCCATATTTGTTCAAAAGTAGAAAAAAAAAGTGAGAAAGAGAACAGTGGAATTTGAGGCTGACTGATAAAGGGTGAGAATATTGATTGATCTCCATTGGATTTATCAGTAGAATGTATATATGTTATCACATCTGTGCATGCCTGAGATATGTTATTTGCACATGAATTTCCTCATTTTATCATCAATAGAATATTGCTTTTTTTGGGGGGGGGCAGGGGGGTTGAAATCTAAAACATGTACCATTCTTTTAATATTGTTATGTTATTTTCTTATTTTCTTGTTTTGTTTTGTAGTATTTAATCAGATATTGTATGTAAATTGTTGTATGTTTTTTATGAGAAGTGGAAAATAAATGAAATGAAATGAAATTAGGATAAGTAGGTGCTCATAAACTGATAAATGGAGCGCTGAGAAAGCGCAAACAGATAATCACGTAGACATAGTGATGTGGATCAATTATTCAAAAACAATTTTCGCCATTCTAGGCCAATATGCAATGCTAAAATGCAACAACAAAAGATTTTTTAAAGGTAGAAAGAAAAATATTCTCCGTAGTCGACGACGCCACTTTGTCATTATTAAAAAAAATGAACATGGCAATGATGAAGCTCGATTCAAGTGCAAGCTATAATCAAATATTACTTTTTCATTTAGGAATATACGTGCAATAGAACTGAGAAAAAAGAAAGAAAGAAGAAAAAGGACTCCGATAAGAGGAAGACCACGAGAAGAAGAAGAAGACCAAGAGTATTACAAAAGAGAAAAGTTTGAATAAAATAGGACAAGATAATGAATGATATAGATGGAGAATAAAAGGCTAAGAGTGAAGGTGGGAAAGCATAAATATGGGAGGGCGATGACGAGAGAGAAATCGAAGGGGGGGGGGGGGTGATCGTAGGCGGAAGAGCAAGAGCGATACGGAGACAGACATACACAGAGAGACGGAGAGACAGAAAGAAAGAGATAAGGCAGATAGAAAGAGGGACAGATAAACAGAGACAATGAGACAAAGAGAGAAAAGGAGAGGGGAGAGAGAAACAGAGATATAAAATATGGATGCCGTGAGGGATGTTGATAGTTGATAATAAAGACATTATGTCCGGGAGATTATTTCTATCACATATTTAGGCGAACAGTTCAAATCTAAATATTGTATAACCGTCAAAACATTCGGTTTTCAATCCTTTCCACTTTTTCCAATAGCGTACACAAATAATATGATTCGATTTTTACACTTAGCTACCCCCCCCCCCCTCCCCCAAAGGAAAAAAAAGGACATCAAATACCCCTACAAAATGAATATTTCACTGAACTGCAAGCCTGCCAAAATGAAACGAATATTTTTCAGCATTGGTAAAAACAAAAAATAGAAATGAGATGAGAAGGATGACCGCCATGGCGACCAGAAGTGCAATGCACCATGCATGACGTACAACATCATTATTATCTATTCAATGAGCCATGTCATGAGCACCTCGATTAGTTTAATTGTTAAAAACCGAATTTATTTCTACAATGGTTAGGATAAGTAGGTGATCCTAAGCTGGTGAATGCAGTGTTGAGAAACCGCGAGCATACAGTAATGTTGGCATAGTGATGTGTTATCAATTATTCAAAAATAATTTCCGCCATTTGAGGCCAATATGCAACAAAAGATTATACAAAGTAGAAAGAAAATGGCCTACATAGTTGACGACGTCACTATGTCATTAACAAAATGAACATGGCAATGATGAAGCTCGATTCAAGTGCAAGCTAATACTTATATCAAATAAATTATCAAATATGCCCCTGGACCCCATCCACAAAGATAAAGGTGGTTCCCAAGACAACCCATTGTTGTATAAAATTGTCCAACCGCGAGCATACAGTAATGTTGGCATAGTGATGTGTTATCAATTATTCAAAAATAATTTCCGCCATTTGAGGCCAATATGCAACAAAAGATTATACAAAGTAGAAAGAAAATGGCCTACATAGTTGACGACGTCACTATGTCATTAACAAAATGAACATGGCAATGATGAAGCTCGATTCAAGTGCAAGCTAATACTTATATCAAATAAATTATCAAATATGCCCCTGGACCCCATCCACAAAGATAAAGGTGGTTCCCAAGACAACCCATTGTTGTATAAAATTGTCCAAAAGAGAGTGTATGTCTTTTTATCGCTCATATTTTGAAGGTTCAGAATTGCTTAAAGGGCCCATGACATCGAAATACAAGTGTATTCCTGTTGGTGTGCAGTCCTGCATACATCTCATATGTTGATATGTAAACATCTGAATTTGTTTCATAGTTTTTTAAATATTTTTTAAATATTTGTTTTTCAAACTTGCTAAGCTCCCCCCCCCCCAAAAAAAAAAAAAACCCTCCAGATCTCATTCCCCTTGTGACATCACCTGTCAGTCATCAATGAGCTAACTTGAGAAAGTGGTATGTATCTTTGCCGAAGTCGAACACCTGTTACAATACGTAATACAATAGCAACTTACAATTTGCTATGTCAGACATGTCAAAATATGAGCTGTATGCAGGACTGCACACCAACAGGAATACACTTGTATTTCGATTTCATGGGCCCTTTAAACTCGAGAACGTCTGGGGCTCTGCACCACAACAGGGGCCATAAGGCGGGCCCTTAGACCCCATCTAGAAAGGCTTGCGCTAACGCGCTATAGCAGCGCGCTTTGCGCAAACGTTGGTTGCCCCCCCCTCCCTTCTCGGACATCCTAGGTCCGTCGCCTCATATTCATTCGTAGATAGATCCTTTATAATTTGTATGTATATATCGCCAAATTGATGTACACGTGAAAGTGGGCAGCTCTGTGATTGGTCCGATGATATACAACATCTATACACAGGAATCGAGCCAGCCATTGTCTGCGATGCTCCTTCAGCAGGAACATACCCGCTCTATAACATCTCAAACAGAAATCGATTTCAACCAGCTGCCAAATTTTAGTGCACTTCAGCATTTTCCGTCTATTATTTGTGTGCAAATAAGCACCCTTCCACGCGTTTCAAGATACGAGCAGAGTACAATTTCTATTAAGGTAAGACTGATCAAGGTTCAAATTTGGTTTTATCAAATGATTCGATGATGATAATCAATTGTATTGGATAAAGCTCACACGAAATGAATGTCTTTTTTGTTAAGGACGTGGGGAATCAACATTTCTTATTTCTTAGAAGTTTCAAGTTTGTTATGTCTACATAACATTAATGACCTAATATGGCATGTTTGGTTATTTAAAACATTTAAAACATCGCTAAACGTTCTTTATCAAATTTATTTCGTTATCCCCATCCTTATCTGTAAGCCAATCGAATAGTTTCAGGGCTTCATCTTCATCTGTTTACATCGTTTTCGTAAGAGTGAGAAAGCGGTATTACTTTTACAGTGCTGAATCCGTTGATTTTTTTTCTTTATGACTATACAATAGATGCAGAGACATAACTCCGTTGTTACCCTGAGAGACATGTTCCTACTTCTCTGCATTTCATCCGTCATTGGTGAGAATTAGAATGAATTTAGTCTTTTATTTTATTTGATTAATTAAAATTGATTACAAATATGTCAACCCCAAAAAGATTTCAACCTTTTGCGGTAGCGTTTGAAAACAAGAACAACATATTATAATTCTAAGATACGGATCCCCGGAAAGTGGTTATTTTCAAAATAGCGTCCAAGATGGCCGCAATACCTTAAAATAGCCATAAATCAGAAATTAACAGCTTAGTCTAATAAAAAGATACAAAAATAAAAGGAACTCTGGACTCGATCAGATCCTTTGCTGAAATGACTTTACTAGAATAAATTCAATTTTAACAGATCAGAACATAAGTGACATCATGAATAAAGAACCAATCAGAAACATAAAATGGAATTGTACAAGATAATGGAAGAACCCAGGGAGAAGGAAAAACCAATAAACAGTATGGAAAGGTGATCATGAGGTGTATATGAGAACTAAACAATAGAACCATGTGAAGTGGAAACGGGATGGAAATGGTAGCATATGACGTGAAAATGGAATGGAAGAAACAAGGTGTGGCAATAGGCCATTTCGTAATGTAACCAAATTTAATGCATAAGTCTTTGTGAAGTGACTCAATATAGTATTAATGACTGCTTTGAGAGAAATAATTGTTTTTATACGCTCAAGGGAAGGTTAGAATTGTGCTATTCCCCGAGGCGTGCCGAGGGGAATAGCACAATTGTAACCTTCCCGAGAGCGTATAAAAACAACTATTTCTCGAATATTAAAGCAGTCATTAATACTTTTATATGCCGAAAAAAAATAGACTAAAAAATAAAAAATAATTTTTTTTTTTGGGGGGTCGAAGATGGGAATCGAACTCTTGCGTACAAAAGGTGATGTATCGACAACCAACGCCTTAGACCACTCGGCTATCGCGCACTGTTCCCATGCTTGGCAGTTTTCTCCAATATATACATTAAAATGGATTGAAAACGGCTTCGCGTGAGAGATGCTTCGCAAAAGCTCCATTAAACAGACCCTTCTTTTACTTTTGCAATGCATATTGGCACGAACTTAGATCAAGATCTATCGGCAGATGTTGTTTTTTTGTTTTTGAGAGTTTATTTTCGTCTTCATGTCAACAATGCAAGATAAAATTGTCGGTAAGATCGATCGAGATTCAATTGTATTGAAATTACCGACCAATTGTTCGCACACGTACGGTATCCTCAATCGCTCAGACCATTTTTTAACATGTAAACCTATGGGGTAACCATGGAGACTGACCTATTTTCCCAATAACCATGGTTATTGGGAAAATAGGTCTGTTTTTACAGGAACAGTTAAAGTTTATGAATGCAATTTCGACCAATCAGATTGCTGAATTACTTAAGTGAGGTATATAATACTAAATATTTCATTCACCTGATGAGAATAATAATAGTATTTCAATAGACAGAATGCAATCTGCATATATTAAGTGTTGCTAGGTAGGTCAAGTCATAATGTTTGTTTGAATGAAATAGTTTGTATCGAGGCACTTGATTCACTTGGGGCGTCATTGAGAACGCCCGTAGATTTGGCCAAAACCCGTTCTAGATTTCAGGACCTCAGCGGTCATCCAACTGTTACTATAGTATCTTCTCGATTTTGCACACGAACCGCAGATTCTAATCCCGCAATGAGTTTGCGAAAATTGCCTATTAACAATTGTAGGGGGAAGGTTGTCTGTTTGATATTGCAGTTCTTCTTCTACATATTTGCATCAAGCCTGTATGATTAAGTTCCCAGTCATGATGGATCGTGCATCTCTTGTTTTCCAAACGGCTTGGCTTCTTGTGATCTGTTGTCTTCACGGTAATATATCTATTCGAATATGTTTGAAGGTTCTTTCTGCTTAAGAAAAAAATAGTGGAAAATATGAAAGGCAATGATAATTTCATAGTTTTCTGAAAGGCAGAGAGAGAGAGAGAGAGATATTAGCGATAGTAAATTACACTTTGGTTCGGGTATGATTATAAGAAAACATTAATTGTCAATGTTTAATTCAATGTAAATACAATGTAATAGTTCGGAAGTGTTATGAGTAAGTTTTTGTTTTGTGTGAATTTTTGTTTCACTGGTGTTTAATGCTAATAATTTATTACATGAATACAAAATGGCTGGTATGTAGGTTATCCACATGAATGTCCTAATTTAACCTCCATAGGAAAAAGGAAAGAAAAGGAAGCAATTATTATATCCAACTTCTTCGGCTGATTAGAAAATAATATGTAGACCACTTTTGTTTGGATATGTAATAAGAAAACTTTTGTACTTCTTATCGCATTTCTTTAAAGCAATATATCAGATTATAAAAGTTTTGAGATGTTGTACAATTCGTATATAAGAGTACACACTTTGAAAATATTTTCCAAAATTAAAATATTATGATTTTGATTGATAACAATTTCAAAAATAAAAAATGTCAGTCTTTCACATTTGTAATATGAATTTGCTAAAACTGTCACCGACTTGTTCCGCTCATTTTTCTGCTCCTATTAAGACGTCCTTGATATCAGGATGGACTTTTCCTTTAAGGGATAACATGTTCACACGTTGTTCATCAAATCTGCAAAATAATTTCATTTCGTCTATTGCTACATTGTTGTAATGAAATGTAATATCGCTGATACCAATTCAAATGTTTATGAGCTTTGTCAGAAATTGCACAAAATTACAATTTTGTTCCGAACCCAATAATTTTGGACCTTTAAACGAGTTACCAGTTAAAGGATTGTATAGCTCCTGGCATCAAATGCACGGTCATGCAACTTAAATGGACGTAGTGTGTGAATAATTTTTGCCCATTCTATCCATGCATCACGTATTTTTTTTAAGGATTTAGGATCAAAATCTATTTAACCAAAGTACAGAATGTGGACTGATTGTCTTCATAGGGCTTATGTTAGAATTCATGATGGTGGAATTTTTTTCTATACAGAAACGGGAGGAACTCGTGAAGCCGTGCGTGTTATCTGCCCATCGTCGGGAAAATCCCGCCAAATTGAAGTCAGCCCGACCTCTTCGATGGCAAGACTTATGGCTGGATTAAATGGTGGTGCCTTTTCAAAGACAAAGGCGGTAGCTTGCACCGAACAAGGTAAAAATATTACGTTTGATATTTGGTAATTTTTTTTGGGGGGGGGGGGATTGACCCCCCCCCCCCTCCCTTTCGTTTTTTTGTATGTGTGTATTTTGGAGCAAAACACCCCCCTTTGTGTGTTGTTTTTTAATTAAAAAAAAAAAAAAAAAAAAAAATTATGCCCATGGCTGACCTGAAAAAGGTGACCTTACCCCCCCCCCCCCCAACGGAACAAAATGTCAAATTTTCAAATCTCGAGACCAAAAAAAAGAGAAAAAAGTGTCTCCCCCCCCCCCCCCCCCCCCCCCCCCCTCGCTTATTCAGCGGCCGGCTGAGTCGTTGCGATTTTTTTTGGGACCGATTTAAAAATGTTAAACCCCCCCCCCCTTGAAAAAATCCTGCGTACGCTACTAACCCAGGTTATTCCCTCTTTTTAAAGACACGATTTAACCTATATTCATTTATTTACTCTATAACACACGAACTTCCCTATTAATTGCAGGATACCCTACCATATTGTTAATCTTCATATGTTAGCCGTAGATAAAGATTGTGATTTTATTGTTTGCGATAACTGTGATACAAGTATTGAAGATTGTATAATGCAAGTGTTTGAATTCATTTGGTGGATGAAAAGTTGAATTCTACACCGTTTTGTGCGTCATTGCAGCGCTGAATTTGGTGTGTTTGTCGCTAATTTGTGACATAATATAGATGGCTTTCCTGATAGTATTTCATGCAAAACTTTTGATAAGCACTGATTCTTGTCCTTACCTTTGACTTGTTTCTTGTCTGTTATAGTCATTTAACAGATGAATTACTTGAATTCTGAGCACATTTCAGTGACACAAAAAGTCCAGCCCGTTCATAGTCCCACACACGTATTTGTATGTACCTTGTGCCCTCTCTTACACTGCTTAGTCTTCTGTCAAAGACCCTATTAGATATTTTAATCAACAAGTGATGTCTCGTTCTAAAAATACCAACAACAAAAAACAGTTTTGTGCTTTTTTAATCAACAAGTGATGTCTCGTTCTAAAAATAACTAAGAAAAAAAATAGTTTTGTGCTTAGACTAGACTAGTATTGGTGGGTGGTCGTTGGTCGTTGGCTTCTGTTTTAATATTTGTTAGTCCTTGGTCGATGGTCGTTGGCTTCTTTTTTAATATTTGTCAGTCCTTGGTCGATGGTCGTTGGCTTCTTTTTTAATATTTGTTAGTCCTTGGTCGATGGTCGTTGGCTTCTTTTTTAATATTTGTTAGTCCTTGGTCGATGGTCGTTGGCTTCTTTTTTAATATTTGTCAGTCCTTGGTCGATGGTCGTTAGCTTCTTTTATTCAATAGTATTTGGTCGATGGTCGTTGGTCGTTGGTCACTTTTTCTAATATTTGTCAGACTGTTGGTCGATGGTTGTTGGACTCTTCCTCTCAATAGTATTTGGTCGATGGTCGTTGGTCGTTGGTCACTTTTTCTAATATTTGTCAGACTGTTGGTCGATGGTTGTTGGACTCTTCCTCTCAATAGTATTTGGTCGATGGTCGTTGGTCGTTGGTCACTTTTTCTAATATTTGTAAGACTGTTGGTCGATGGTTGTTGGACTCTTCCTCTCAATAGTATTTGGTCGATGGTCGTTGGTCGTTGGTCACTTTTTCTAATATTTGTCAGACTGTTGGTCGATGGTTGTTGGACTCTTCCTCTCAATAGTATTTGGTCGATGGTCGTTGGTCGTTGGTCACTTTTTCTAATATTTGTCAGACTGTTGGTCGATGGTTGTTGGACTCTTCCTCTCAATAGTATTTGGTCGATGGTCGTTGGTCGTTGGTCACTTTTTCTAATATTTGTCAGACTGTTGGTCGATGGTTGTTGGACTCTTCCTCTCAATAGTATTTGGTCGATGGTCGTTGGTTTCAATTTCTAATATTTGTCAGACTGTTGGTCGATGGTCGTTGGTAGTTGGCTTCTAGTTATATATTTTTAATATTTGTCAGACTGTTGGTTCTAATTCTGTAAAACCGTGGTAGGGTATTCTGCAATTGTTCCCTAGCTCTTATCACACGATTTACCCTCTTTTTATCACAGTTTGCTTTCCGACTCCTTGTAAAAATGGAGGGATTTGCGAACAGTTAGTCACGTCGTTTG
Source organism: Strongylocentrotus droebachiensis (assembly GCA_035222895.1). Lineage (NCBI taxonomy): Eukaryota > Metazoa > Echinodermata > Echinoidea > Camarodonta > Strongylocentrotidae > Strongylocentrotus > Strongylocentrotus droebachiensis. Next base: position 92,155 of record JAVYIG010007370.1, read on the forward strand.
CATGTACTTGCCCTCAGATGTTCTACGGTCCAGTGTGTGGTAAGTACATTATTGCTAGCGCAATTAACTTGATCGATGGAGTAGTAGGTGACATACTCTGTGCATTACTCAAGGAAGCGGGACTCCCTTGTAAAGGAGGGCCTTTGAGGCTCTGAATGAATACATACAGTATGATTAATGAAGAAATGATTAATAATAGATAAAAAAATATATAAACAACTAAATAAATGGTTAGTAATAAACAGAATATAAACAATTAAATAAATAATAAATAAATGAATATAAACCTATGATAAATGAATAAACAAATTAAGAAAGAAACAACATGGAATGTTTATACAGTGAATACAAAAAGTATTGCATTGAAGTCCTACATTCATTTTCGTAAGTTGATGTAAAGACCAAAATGATGATTCGATTTTTTTTTTTTTCATGGGCATTTTCACTATAAAATCCACAGAGAGATTAATAACGTGAAAAGTAGACGATTTGACCCCCTCCTACCCCCTCCCCTTCTCTCTCTCTCTCTCTTTCTTTCTTTCTTTCCATGTGTATCTCGTACGTGTTTTGACAGAGTGTCCCGTACTCCACACACCTGACGTGGGTACTACCAGAGAGTACACTTTTCCTGGGTTCTGGATTGCTGAGAATGTGACGTCATTTGACTTCATGGTCAGCGCTAACAATGATGCCCACATCGGACTCTTCGCAAGTAACGTGTCAGACGACAGATACGAATTAGGTGAGTCAGTGTCGCTGAGTTTCGGAGTCAAGGGCTGCGATCCCGGGTGGGCGGGAGAGGACATCCCCCCCCCCGAACATTTTTCTTTGAGGGATCTCTACCCCCTCCCTCTCCCGGAGAAATATTGATAATCTTCTCACTCCGTCTCGACGGACCCTCGCTTAAAAATCAAAAGTTTTAAAATGTCTTAAGAGGGAGGGGGAAGTGGTATAAGTCTTATGTATTGAACAGGCAGAGATTCCATTGTGTGTATATACCGTGTGAGTCAAAAAAAAGTTTACACCTACAAAATTGCTCATTATTTTAAAAATCATCTATGAACAGTAAATTATTATACATCTTATGAAAGAGTGTTTTATCACAAATCGTTTGATATCATTTTTGTGTGGTATATGTTCACGCTTGGATGAACAGGAGGCATTGTTTGTGAGAGTGCAAAAATCGACTTGCGCCAAAGTGATGCCTACATCATGTATTATGTTGGGATTAGTGGAGTGAGAGAATGAATTGAATGTATCAAATGAAATGCATTGCAAATGCTTTTTGTAGATGCAAAGTCACACACGCACACACACGCGCGCACACCTTTTCGTTGATATTTGATATTCGATATTTGATATGTGTGGCATGATTAATTTTGTAAGGGATGTTATTTGGATCTGCCAAAACCGATTTAATACCCAAATCCCAATTGTTTTATTTAAACGTCACATAAGCAACTTTGACGCAATACGATATTTGCACTCTCGCAAACAATGCCTCCTGAAAAATTCACTAATTTGCATATTTATGGTAATCTATGCAAATAAGGTCATAAAATCACATTTTTACCCATAAATCATATATTATTCATATTTAAGCACTCTTTTTCACCACATATATTCATTAGACCATTTGGAATAATAATACGACAAAAAAAATTGGAAGAGCCAGCTTATTCCTTAAGTACTCTCTTGTTTTGACAATAGCTTATGTATTTCATTGTTTTTTTAACTTTTGTATTTTCTTGTTTTTATTGTTTTATTTCATTTCTTACTAAAATTCAACTATTTTGGCCCCAAAACAACCACCTAAGCTTTAAACAAGACCCAATAACCAATGTTTGATCTATTTTTTAGGAAAAATGACATGTCCATTATTATGTTTTGTACACAAATCACAAAAATGGGCGATTTTCGGGCTGACATGCAAAGACAAAAGGTCACGTGACCTTGTAACTGTAGGACCGATTTTCATTTTTTTTGTTAAAGATGCGCAAGACTCGAAAGAAAAAAGTCAGCGAGCGGCGGGGCGCCAGCATCATTATGCGTTCCCGAACAATCAGAAAAATCGTGGAGGGGGGGGGGGGGGGGCATAATGGCCCCCCGGCCTTATTAGGTTTAAACAAGAACTCAACTATCCCTTTAACTTGTGAACTTATAATCATACAGCTATCGGTGGATGGATCAATACGGGTGGCCAAATCGTACGATCAGCCAGTTCCGATTCGTCTACTTGGATACTCACATAAGCAACTTTGACGCAATACGATATTTGCACTCTCGCAAACAATGCCTCCTGAAAAATTCACTAATTTGCATATTTATGGTAATCTATGCAAATAAGGTCATAAAATCACATTTTTACCCATAAATCATATATTATTCATATTTAAGCACTCTTTTTCACCACATATATTCATTAGACCATTTGGAATAATAATACGACAAAAAAAATTGGAAGAGCCAGCTTATTCCTTAAGTACTCTCTTGTTTTGACAATAGCTTATGTATTTCATTGTTTTTTTAACTTTTGTATTTTCTTGTTTTTATTGTTTTATTTCATTTCTTACTAAAATTCAACTATTTTGGCCCCAAAACAACCACCTAAGCTTTAAACAAGACCCAATAACCAATGTTTGATCTATTTTTTAGGAAAAATGACATGTCCATTATTATGTTTTGTACACAAATCACAAAAATGGGCGATTTTCGGGCTGACATGCAAAGACAAAAGGTCACGTGACCTTGTAACTGTAGGACCGATTTTCATTTTTTTTGTTAAAGATGCGCAAGACTCGAAAGAAAAAAGTCAGCGAGCGGCGGGGCGCCAGCATCATTATGCGTTCCCGAACAATCAGAAAAATCGTGGAGGGGGGGGGGGGGCATAATGGCCCCCCGGCCTTATTAGGTTTAAACAAGAACTCAACTATCCCTTTAACTTGTGAACTTATAATCATACAGCTATCGGTGGATGGATCAATACGGGTGGCCAAATCGTACGATCAGCCAGTTCCGATTCGTCTACTTGGATATTGTTATCACCTAAAAACATTAATCCTGACTCCTTCAGTCTGTCACGAATTCCGGATTTTGACCACTACCAGCTATCCTTCGCCAACGGTCATATCAAGTTAAGCCGTTATGGTACACAACTGGCCCTCATGAGCGCCACTGATCCGAATCCTCTTGCAGTCCACTATGTCGGAATATGGACTGGGTATGGATCACAAGGGTATTGGAAATTCCCGGCATTCTGCCAGGAAAGCCAAAACCAGGATCCTGCATGAGTGCTGGTTGAGACTTGAAGACCAGAAATTAATTGAATTGTATAGTCAATCTGCTGTTAAACTTGGTAATGTCAATGAATTTAAAACATTATAGCCTTTTCTCGTGATGATAAACACGGCATCGTTTCACAAAGCAGTGTTAAGTTCAAGTTCGCCGACAATACACGCGTTTTAATCGGATGATAGTGAACTTGCACGACGGTTTCGTGAATCCAAAGCAATCACATTTATTTCCTTCTCATTCCCCGTGCAATGTTTAAAACATAAATAGCAATACAGTAATTAAAAAAATATATAATAAACAAATCAGAAAATATAAGAAGGCGAAATAGAAGTAGGCGTAATAGAAGATAGCGAAAATGAAGAGGTTATCTGAAGATCGTAGCATTTGGAGAAATATTTGTTGTAGAAGTTATTTTGGTCACCAAACCTGTTTGAAGTTTTGAAGTTTATTTATTCCACATTTTACATAGAAAAACAGTTTATATTCTTTTCTTTTTTATACAGGCGTATATTATTATAAGAAAAGATTTCACACAAGAAAAAAAGAAAAAAAATAAGTACGAAATTTCGAAATATGTATATATAGCAGGCTAGGTAGAACAATGTAAAATGTGGGGAGCCTTAATAAAAAGCATAGCTTGTATGTGAATAGGCTCCCGTACTGAGTAACACAGTATAGTAGGTCTGGATTTAAAAGGTGTTCTAGGAGGCGAAAACGGAGTAGTATAGTATGAGATTCTAGAGACGTACAAGGAGAGTGAATTTGAGAAGAAACGAAAAATAGAAATAAAGAGTATAGAGAATAATATAATAGTGATAAGTATTTGACTCATGACATTTAAAGATGAATAATTCATATGATAAGACGGGAAGATGCATATCTAGAAAGCTAAATTTTTGTAAACTTATCAAAATCACAATTGTTGCACCTGAAAAATTCAGTGTTGAAGAATATATCTTAAGTAAGTCATCAATGTAAGTCAGTCATTGGAATGTAACTTACTTGAATATCAATTTATATGTTTTAATTTGTTTTAAATATTTTTCATTCTTCTGTACATTATAATTTTCCGCTAAGTATATTATGTGTATTTCTTTTGTATAATATTGTTTGTATTGATTGTTATCCATGCAGCAGTTTATTAACTGTAAAGGCATTCCTGTATAAATAATAATATTACTCTCATTTTTCGGCTTCTATTAAAACCAACATAATATCATGGTGGACTTCCCCCTTTAAAGTCCAAAGAGGTTTCCGCCTATCTGGCGGATACGCCACAGATTTTCCAAACGAAGAATCCAAACTTTAAATGTAAAATATATATATGTATAGTCAAGTTTTAATTTTAATTCAGTATTTTTTACACAGCCTTGTATTCGTAAAAGCGATATGTATAACTTGGGTTATTCTCATCAATAATCTACTTTGTATAAAATGTCTATCATTCTCCCGATCATTTTACCCCTTAAAAAAAGGATTTTTAGGCTGTTTTGGGGCAACGTTTGCATGATGTCACGGTCACGATAGATTCTTTACTTGGATTATTTAGACTCCTGTGTTGGCATTCTAGTCACCAAGCAGAAATTAGTTTTTTCTTCCACAATTATGATACCACATTTGTAATGATAGAGCTTGTGATAGAGCTAGATATATCAATGTCAATAAAAATAACAATGTCAAAATCGATCTGCTTATGAGATTGGGATTTATTGATCAATGCAATGAATGGCCGTTCATTGAACCTCTCTTTAATTTGCTTTTCCTTTCATTTTTGTCTTGCAATCACATTGTCCTGTCCATCAAACTGATCAAATTGTAAATATTATGGACTCATTTTCAGGTTGAAAATATTTGAAAAATGATTAAATGTACATCATGAAACATCGGTTATCCTTGTTGATTATCTGAATCTTTTATTTATTTTATTGCAGGATACTTACACGTAATTACATTATTCATTCTGTACGTAAACTACTATTGACATTGCCCATGAAATTGTAAAATAGATTTGTGTATTCATGTATAGCCCTTGTTGGTATCATATGAAAGAGGATGAATTCATCTTTGACATGAACAACACAAATTCATCAAAACATGATCCTTCTTGTTTCTAGTCATCGATTGGAAAGTCGGGTTTCGTTTCTTATAGAACACAATAGTACTTGGGAGATTTCATTTCGGAGGTCAATTACTTTTCGTGTCCGTTACAGGTATTTGAAAGAGTAGAACCCGCGCAGAACAATGTTGTGTCGATATTATTTGTATGGATTGTGTAAAGTGTTTAAGAGAGAAGAGATTTGAACTATGGAAATCCCCGTCGATCGACACCTCCGACCTTCAAGAAAGTTGTCAGCAGGCCAACGTGAACAATATGTCAGTGTTCTTACCTGTCGGTCTCACCAACCCTCAACCAACAACTTTTCAGAATGCCTGTCAGTGTGACATTAGGGACTTTTAGATTTGCGTGGACTGATACGAATGACGTCCATTCAAGGCAGTGCATTAAAAGGACGTCGATCGTAGCAATCGAAGTTGTCGTTGTCCAAATCTAAAAGTCCCTATTGTCAGTGTGGTGGCTTGTGGGTCTCGTAGAGCCATCCGTCTCGTGGGCTGTCGTCTCGAAGGGCTATCCGTCTTGTGAACCGTATATCAGTTTTATATAGTTTTATATACGCACAGAAGTGTTTCGTGCTGGTCGATTGAACATAATTATACTGAATCGAAGAATTAACATTGTTAACATTTGTTGGAAGACCGAGATTTATGAATTATAGGCCTACTGGCGAAGAGAAGTTTTGGAATTGAAAATAAGAATGTAGAAGCTTGATTAATTTCTAATTCAAATAACAATGTAGTTCAAAATTATGCGTGCGATTTAGATGTACTTTAAAGGCCATCCCAATTTGCAATCACTGTAAATACTCGGAATTTCTATATATGTATGTGTTGAAATACGAACAGTTGTTCTTGCTGTTATATAATCAAGTTGAAGACATCGTCCCATAGTTCAAGTTAAATGTTAATTTAATGTATTCGTTTTATTGTTGATTATAGTAATGCCTGTATTTATTTTCAGTGTGAGTGAAATAAAATAACAGAAAAATCTAATGATCGTGCGACACGTCTTTATCATTCAAGAGCCGATATCGTCTCTCTCTCTCAATCTCTCTCTTCCTCTTTCTCTCTCTCTCTCTCCCTCTCCCTCCGTCCTCCTACATGGGTTGTATGTCCTAGTCCGTCTCCGCCTGTCTGACTCTTTCTCTCTTGATCTCTGTCCGTCTCTCTATCTGTGTCTCTATCTCGATCCGTCTATGTCTCTATTCCTGTTTCTGTCTCTGGCTATCTCCTATCTCCCTCTCCTACACATTCACACACACACACACACACGCTCATACACACACAGACACACGCACGCACACACACACACACGCACGCTTGGTACTTTCATTTTATTACAGGCTCATTGACTTTGATGAGCAGATGTGACACAAGAAAGTCATTATTTCACATCTATTTTTGATGAATTATCGATTTATTCATCTTTAATTACATTGTTATTACTTGAAATATTTTCCAATTTCTAAAATCAGCGTTCAACCCATTTAATTTCAATATCCTGTCAGCCATGTTGTTTTGATTTAGTTGGTGAAGAGGAGAAGGCTGGGTGAGAGCCAGCCCCTGTTGGTCACCTTACCGCTGGTGGCGGAGTTGAGAATAGAGCTGTAGACGGAAGATGGGGTCATGCTTGGGCTGGCGGCAAGGATAAGAGCAGCAACTCCTGGAAAATAAAGCGAAACGAAAGTATGTAAGAGATGGACTTAAGTAGCTGCCATGCGTTAAGTCTGAAATAGTGTATACAGTTATCGGAAAAGGTATAGATTGCCTACTGTACTATTATGTATTTTGATATTTTAAAAATGCAACAGAGTATTCCAACAATAAGGCCATCAGGTCGTAGATATAATTTGCACATGGGCGGACAATAGTCATTGATGATATATTTTTTCCCCACTAGATTTGTATAACACTAAGATACTAGATAGGTTCTCATAAATGTTATGTAATCATTAGTTATTTTGTACCAATTGTACATTATATATGATATAGGGCCTATAACCGGAATTATTCTTTACAAAAGGGTGAACACAAATTATTCAAGAAGCATTCCCATCTCTATAATTAAAATTGTTAAAGATATCATCCAAGACAACACCTGAGACGTGTGGGAAGACCACCACCGATGGTGCTGGTAGAACTGTCAGATCTCTTCTTCGAGAACTGACCCTTGAGGTACTCCAAAGACAAAGTCATTAACACAGGGGTCAGATATAGTCCCCCAGCTATGTATACCCTAGATGACCAACTAGTTAGATAGGACTTCATCCACTTTAAGAGCTAGTCCAGATATAAAATTGTGAAAACGGAACTCTAAAACGATTCAGTAATACTAACATGATCGACCGTATCAAAAGCTGCACTAAGGTCTAATAAGACTAAGAAAACTGACCTCCGTAGATAAAAAAAAAATATTATAGAACGTCATGTAGCTTCAAATGGCTGTTTCAGTACTGAAATTGGACCTGTATGTTGATTGCATTGGATCATAAAAGTTGTTATCATTTAAGATTTTAAGTGGTCTGTGAGTTGAATAGCTACTTCCTCTTCTATAATAATAATAATAATAATAAAGTCATTTTTATATAGCGCATGATAATAAGTTCTCTATGCGCTTTACAACAATCAATTACATGATTAATCTAAAGATTTAATTATGCATGAATTAACAGAAATACATATCGTATCAGTTTGGCAATATGCGAAAGATTACTAACAGGCATGTAGTTACGTAAAGTATCTTTATCCAAGTCCAAGTCCGCTGTTTAGCGGGGAATCCCAGTAGCTGGAAATCCCAGTAGCGGGGAATCCCAACTGACACGTCACTTCAAACTCTGGTATATTAAATCACTCTCACTGCCTACATTCACTGCCACATATTGTATTCACTGAACAAGGAGCGGATATCCAGTTTGTTGATTAGTGAGTGATTGTGTATTGATATTATTTCTCTTAATTTTCACGTTTTCATTGATATGCTCTTGTCTTGTGAGTTGACTCTATTTGCAGGTGGATCGTATAATATTATTTGCTTGCCTTGGTTCTACGTCGAGAAACTATTTTTATTAGAGTGCCATGCATTTTTCGATTGTTATTTAAATTCACTGTAGTACTTTTCTTTTTTTAAATGTGGGGAAGAATGTTTGCATTGTAAATATTCATTAATATGTTCCTTGGGAGAAAATTCTTTAGTCTAGATAAGACACCAATACTTCTAGAAATTCTAGAACAAATATAATCGATATGACATTTCCAATCTAGAGTTTCTTCAATATTAGTACCTAGAAAAATAACACTTGGTTCTTGTTCAATAGCTACATCCGCTATTTTAAGGATTGGTGAAATTTGGAACCTTTTTTTTCTTTGTGCAGTGAAAAATTACATGTTTAGTTTTTTCATAATTCAAAAGTAATTTATTACATTTAAATCAATCATTCAATTTTATTAACTCTTCATTTAAAATAGAAACTAAGCGTGTTACATTGTAATGAGAATAAAAAGCAACCGTATCATCTGCAAAATGAAAACATAAGGAATTTGGATGAGCTAAAAATATTATTCATAATTATATATGATAGGGTTTTATTAGGCTTTCTTTTATTTGAAGTTGAACCGTATGTTTGTCTGATTCAGCGTCTCGTCGAGTAACTTAATGACTACTTTCAAATGCCATTTTATTATTGACACAGGTTATTGAAATTCAAATTCACGGTTTTAATTTTGTTTTGCAAATGATTGAGCTGAATTGAGTTTGCACTATTTAGTTATGTACGGGTGAATAGTGTGTTCGCATTCTCTGATAACTCGCCGAGTAACAAGAGCTATTGGAATGCTATTTCATAATCGTTATTTTTATTCGCTGAAATGCTTTTCTTTTGCAAATCATTGAGCTTGCTCTTTTTAAATATTATAAGGCGAATGGTAAGTTTGCACGATTTGAAAAACAAACCATTATCACCATCATCAAATATTATTCATTCTCGTCTTTTTTTAATCTCTCTTTTACCACTTATCAGTTTCATTGGAAAGCGATCATCATCTCAACAATCATGAAGAAGTTGGCTGTTCTGTTTCTCGTGCTTCTTGTCTTGTAAGTTCTGTATATCTACTCAGGGGCGGCAGGGATCGGGGGTCGTCCCCCCGGAAATTATTTTGAAAAGTGTATAGCAAATACTGGCTGATTAAAGACTGCAATACAAGTTTTGGCTCTGAGGGGCCGTTTAGACTAATAAAAGTGCAAAAACCTTTCTTTATAATATTATGTAACAAATAAAGTACTGCTTTTAAATCTGATGTCCTTTCTTAATTTTGTTTCTAATATTAGATGCCAGCCTTTACCAATTTAATAATTGCCCCGTTTTACTTCTGATAAATAAACATTTCAAAATCTTATAAAGTTGTGTAGGCGGCAGCAGGGGCGTACGCAGGATTTTTTCAAGGGGGGGGTTTTAAAATATTTTGCTCCCGCGCCGGCCGAAAAGTCGCTCAGTTGGGGGGGGGGGGGGGGGGGGGGGGGGGTAAGCGGACACTTTTTTTTTTTTTTTTTTTGGAGGCCAAAAAAAAAATCGCAACTCAGCCAGCCGAAAAGTCGCTCGGGGGGGGGGGGGGGGGGGGGGGGGGGGGGTAAGCGGACACTTTTTTTTTTTTTGGGGGGGGGGGGGGTCTCAAAATTTCAAAATTTGACATTTTTCTTCGTTGGGGGGGGGGGGGGTAAGGTCACCTTATTTAGGTTAGCCGTTGGTATATTTTCTTTTTCTTTTTCTTTTTTAAATAATAAAAAAAAACAAAAAAAACAAAGGGGGGGGTTTAGGTTTTTTTAGGGGGGTTTACATACATAAAAATACCAAAGGGGGGGGGTTTGAACCCCCAAAACCCTCCCCCTGCGTACGCCCCTGGGCGGCAGTGCGATTAATGTGAATTAATGGGGGAAAAGTGGCTTTTTTCAGAAGAGAAAAATGGCACTTATCAGAGTTGAAATGTACCCTTCAGTTAGAATACGAAAACGGCACCTTAGACTTCGTTTTCATTTGTTGAACCATGGACCTATTACAAATGGACACTGATTGGTACCACGATATTCGTGCATCTGACTCTGTCAAAAGTATCATAATAACATTCCAAACATGCTTCCAAGCTTTGATCTCATCACGACCGCCGCCAGCCAGCCATAAAAGAACCAAAGCTGTGCCTTGAAGAATCAACAAAATGCTTGCGAAAAAGTAACTGAATCGCTTGAAATCACGGAAATGCATGTGCAATTGTGGAGTACATAAGTTTTCAATAGGAAATTAGAAGTAGTTTACAAGAGAAACCTGAACATTTGGCTGTAACCCAATAATTTTAAACTTCATTT